>ML794637.1:298517-335434 GCA_009831015.1 Picea engelmannii
AAGGTTGGCTGATCAAACAAATATTTCAGACCGTTATGGTCTGTTCTGAGTTCAAACCTCCTTCCCATGAGGTAATTCCTCCATTTCTTTAGAGCATGAACTATGGCTGCCAACTCCAAGTCATGGGTTGCATAGTTCTTCTCGTGCTCTTTTAATTTCTTGGACTCATAATAGATTACGAATCCGTTCTGACTGAGGACCCCTCCCAATCCTTCTTTGCATGCATCAGTGCATACTATGAAATATTCATTTGGATCTTCAATACTCAGGATTGGAGCACTGGTTAACAGCTACTTCAATCGCTGGAAACTTTCCTCACATCCCTCTGTCCAGTGAAACTGCTTCCCCTTTCTTTGCAAGGAAGTGATAGGGTGAGCTATCTTGGAAAACCCTGCGATGAACCTTCTGTAATAACCAGCCAATCCCATGAAGGATCTAAATTCCATTACGTTCCTTGGCGCTGACCATTCTCTAATGGCTTCAATCTTCTCAGGGTCTACCGCTATCCCATCCTTCGAGATAATATGTCCCAAGTAATGGATCCGCTCCTGATAAAATGAGCACTTGCTCAGCTTAGCATACAGTTGGTGCTCTATTAGCACCTGCAACACCATCCTCATATGTTGTTCATGTTCTTCTTCGGTCCTGGAATACACCAGAATGTCATCCAGGAAGACGATGACAAACTTGTCTAGATAGTCCCTAAATACTCCATTCATCAAGCTCATAAAAACAGTGGGTGCATTTGACAGTCCAAACGACACCACTGTGAACTCGTAATGACCATACCTTGTTCTAAAGGCGGTCTTGTTGATGTCTTCATTTCTTATTCTTACTTGGTGATATCCCGATCTTAGATCTATTTTCGAAAAGATCTTTGCATTCTTCAACTGATCAAAGATATCATCAATCCTCGGCAGAGGATACTTGTTCTTCACCGTTAATTTGTTCAATTGCCTGAAATAGATGCACAATCTTAACGTTATGTCCTTCTTCTTTACGAATAGGACCGGGGCAACCCAAGGCGACACACTTGGGTGTATATACCCCTTCTTCAGAAGTTCTTCAAGCTGCAGCTACAAATCTTTCAGTTCTGGTGCACTCATCCTGTACGGAGCCTTTGACACTAGAGCTGCTCCAGGCATCAAGTTCACAAAGAAATCGATATCCCTTTTCGAACGTAGTCCAGGTACTTCTTGGAATACATCTTCGAACTCTTTAAGTACCTCATGATCCTCAATACTTGAGCTGCAAATAATTGACAGGCTTTTTTGTAGCACTTCTTCCGCTGCATTGTTGAGATTTCTCTAACAGTAACAGCTCTAGGAATTCCTTGGACGGCTCTCTAATTCCCTTCTTCATCTAAGCAAGTGAATGCCTTGTTCCGACAATCCAAGATGGCATGGTGTTGGTCCAACCAGTCCATCCCAATTAGACAGCCATAAGAGCCTAACGGTAGAATGTTCAAATCGACCTTCGTGCTCAGTCCATTCATGTCTACAGGACAGGACTTGACTAACTCCGTGACTTTCCTCTTGGTTCCTGTAGCTAGCTGCACTAACCAAGAATTTTCATGTTTTCTTCTTATCAAATGCAAACTTTCTACCACTCTAGGGTCTATATAACTATGGCTAGCCCCTGAATCAACTAAAATAGTAAATGGTTGGTTTTTTATCATACCTTCTACTTCATCATGTGCGACTGATACTCAGCTTGCTTATTGTCTAGGGCTGCGTAGATCCTTGGAATTCTACTACCCATGTCCTCCACTGTTTCAGCCTGCTGAACATTGTGGAGAACTCTTACTTTATCATTTATGTGGGGGCAATCCCTGTACCTATGGTTTTCTTTACAACCCCAACATTCCATAGGTGGCGGCCTTGACATTTGCCCACCCACTTCAACCCTCCTGGGCTCTCTAAGAGACGGTTGTCCTTGAGGACTGTTTCTGAAAAAGGGTGGTTTATTTCCCTTCTGCCTCTGTTCTTTCTTGAACTTTTTCTGGTCATCCCAAGCCTTTTGAAAGGTAGGCTTTTCTCTTTATTGTTCAAATAATCACTTCGCTCTTCTTATCGTTTCTTCCATAGTCTTTGGGTCATCATACTGAATCTTATCCCCAATAGGTGGCGGTAATCCACTCAGGTACCTTTGAATCTTGACAGACTCATCTTTGATGAATGGAACATACTTTAGTAATTCCAGAAACTTCTGTTCATACTCATCAATGGTCTGGTTTTCCATCTTGAGTTCAAAGAACTCTTTCATCTTTCTGTCATAATATCTTTTAGTTAAGTATTTCCTCTCGAAATACCTCTTGAATTCTTTCCATGTGATGTCCCTTTCCCTGATGTGTTGCACCTGCACAAGTTGATCCAACCACATGGATGCCTTTCCCTTCAATTGATACATGGCAATCCTGCCCTCTGCATGAGAGGAATAATTCTGAAGTTGAAACTATTTCCTCATACCAAGCAACCAAGTTTTGACATCTTCCTCCTTCTTATGTTCTCCATCGAACATTGGAGGCTTGATCTTGTTCATTTCCCCTTTCAATTCATCCATCCCATATCTCCTGTGATTTCTGGTAGGAGATGGGCTTGAACTACTATGTGCTTCCCTACTAGAATGCTTTGGGGAGCGACGACAATGTTTGCTGACACTCCTTGATCTTCTTTTCCTCTCAAGGATCATGTGATTCTCTGTCTTGCTTAAGTCACTCTCCTTTTCCAATTTCTTTTCTATTCTTTCCAGACACTTCAACATCCTTAAGTTGAATTCACCCTGCTTATCCCTGACTTTCATTAGCGCTCGGCTATCAGCTCGGTGAGCCTGGGCATCTTTCTGCAATCTTTCAATGATTTTCATCATATGTCCTTCCTTATCTATCTCTTTTCCTTGTCCATTAGAGTTTGATCCTTCAACTCCCAAGGTGATCCTTCCTTCTCTTTTGTTCTCTGAATTGGAGGCAATCCGCACCTCTTCCATTCTCTGCTCTCAACGACAACCCTATTCGGTTCTGACACTTTCTAAGCTTCTGCAAACAAACATGCAGACAAGAGGAATTTTTCAGGTCGTCATTCTTAGCAATTTCCACACATTCAAAACAGTTTTGATTTAAGAAAATGCTTCGACTTCACAAATTTTTCGAGTTCTACTCGGCTCCCTCTTTCTTAGCCCCTACTCTCGTAACCAAAGGTCATGACCAAATGCTAGACTACTAGGTGCTACTAGGGCTTTCGAACTTCGAAGAGTTTAAGGTGCACACATCTATCTCTCGGAGTTTCTATTTACCGAATTCGTGTAAATCGACGGTCCACATTTACCCAACATCTAACAGTTAAAAATCCGCTACAGTTCTTCCGTCTTCGAAGATTTCAGGACTTCGGGACTTCGGGTTTCGGGGTTTCGGTAACCGGGAGTTCGAAATGCAGCGACCCAAACCACTGGTCACTCCATTCCCCGAACTCCGATAAACGAGTTCTTGTATGAGATCCAACGATCCTCGATGATTTGGATCTAACGGTCCAGATCTTTTCGGAGTTTCGTGAACTGGGAGTTCACGATGCAGTGACTCCAAATCTCTTGTCACTTCAATCACCGAATTCTGGTATGGGAATTCATGTATGAGATCAACGGATGTGAGCCTCCCATGATCCGACGGTCCAGATCTCTCCTAATATTACACCTGTCAAAGCTCTTCAGCCCTAACTTCCTCGCTAGTTGGCTGGATCCAACGGCTCACGAGATTTTGGCACTTCTTCTTGGAAGCGCTCCACCGTCCGATTCTACCCTTGTTAATCTCTTTCGCGATTCGGTACTTGGAGTGACCAAGACTTTGGCCTGCGCTCCAAGTTCACGATCCCAAAATTCACGAAATGATCCAACGGATCAAACCAACCACGATCAATGACCCACGTTTATTCTGGATCCTAGGGTGGCGAGTTTCTCCATCCACTAACCACCTTGCAACTTCTGGCTATCTTACAGTCCTTGCGATTTCGCAAGTTCTCCACAGAGAATTCTGACCGTCCAACTCTGCTTCTCAAGGACTTCTGGCCAATGACTTGGTACCCTCCTTATGAACTTTCATCTACTTGATCCAATGGTCCTGATTCCCCATGATTTGATGACTCAGATCTCATCGACATTTCGGGTATCGGGATTTCGTGTGTCACGAGGTGGAAAGATTTTCCACCTTCGTCCTCCCTATTCCCGAAATGTCGATTTCTTCCTGGACAATTAACAGTCCAGATCTCTCTTAGATCGATGGTTGTGATCCAATTGTGAATTCGCGTTTCGTGACCTCTCACAAACTCAACCTTAGACCATTTCAAGTCACGAGTCAGCGAAAGGTTGATCGCTCTCCATGCATCCTTTCCGATGAACGGTCTTGACGAATTCAAGATTTCATGTATCGTGATTTCCACACTCCTGTGCAACTCCAAAGGGTTTTAAACCTTGTGCACGTTCTCTAGATTTGATGGTTTTGAGGGTTCTCCTTTCCTCCCGAATAGATTCTATATCTCCAACACTTTTGGTGTGGAGTTCTCTCTCTCCCTGTGGCCATATACCACACCGGTTGCAGTTTTATAATACCGCTACACCTCCTGAGGTTTGTAACACGGTCAAGTAGTCCGTTGACACTCAGAAACATTCTGAGGTCTGAAATTAGTCCTCCAGACACAATTTCTTCTCAAAACCTCGGTCCAAAGACCACTTATCTAGCCCATCCAAGCTCAACATTGAAACTAGGTTCTGATACCATACTGTAACGTTCCCAACCATCAACCCCATGGTCGGGCCAACATTACAACACGGAAAAAACATTATTGTAACATATTATGCATTCTTATGAAATACAATTGCTTGATTACGGTTAAACACAGTGTAAGCACATTAATATTGTTAGCATACATAATCCACAGCATTAACAATAATTCACGAATACAACAGAATACATGTAAACATTGCTAGAATCACAGACATGCATATTTAATTGAAATTATACGCATGTATATACTTATCTTTTAGAATGGATGTAATTCACCAACTTCCTGTAGACCTCCCACGAACCTCCCAGCCTTAGACCGCGCTGCTCATCACTCTGAGCAATAGGTCACCCCCGAGCTGGGACTAAGCTCCATCGGGTAGGGATTCCTAGGCTAGACAGGGAATACAGGAAGACACACAGTCACAGGAGAAGGATTCTCTCCCAGGAACCACTTATGCCCACTGCACATAGACTCTCATTCCCCACATGTCTGTCCCACCCCAGGAGTATACACCTTCACTGTCACCAAGACAATCCATCGGTTGCTAACCTCCCTTCCCTTGGGCTTCAACAACAGACCGGACCGGAAGTCTCCGAGCTCTGTGGCAGCTACAGGACTCCTTCCAGGAGTTCTCACTTCCTCCGTGCACTCTCTCACCTAGAGAGAGTCACTCACAGACTGGGTAACCTGCCTCTTCAACAACAATCGCCTCCCTCACACTGGCCAGTAAGCCACACGCAGTCCAGCACTGCCTGGCCACAACAGTCAATTGGGAAAATGGGTATGGACACCCGAAACAGAAACGATCAGCGCTAAAGCATAGCCCGACTCTGCGATTACAGGATGCGTTAAGCTTTCCAGCAAGCAACACAGGATGCACGACTCAGCAATTACAGGACATTCGGTTCTCCCAACTATCAATAAGGAACAGACTCACCGCTTTGGTTTCAGAAATGCGTAAGGTGTACATAGGTTCAATCATAGAGGCCAAACGCATACAGACAGAGGATGGAGGAATTGGAAGGTCGAACCCCAGATTTAGGTGATGGTTGGAGGAATGCCCACCCAACTCCTACGCAACAGTCAATGAAATGGAAAGAGAACCCCCGACACGACTCATTTCCTGGGTTAAATCGCATGTGCCTGGGTCGACACATGTCACCCATGAAGCTGCATGCATCCCTCCCCAGGAACTTAGGACAAAACATTGATTTCATATGGCTTTTGGCATAATATTAAAATATTATTCCCAAGGACTTAAGCCCCTAGGCTTAGCCCCTAGGCTCCACACTTAGCCTCTCTTTCCAACCTTCCATCCCCCAATCCCTTACCCAGGTTTTGTGGAATCTTAGTCCCCCATCACTCATTCATCGTGGTCGGTCCACATGCAAAGATGTTTTGTATTAATACTGTGCATAATTACATGTACAAAAATAAGGCTCTTGGCCTTCAACACTTAGGCTCCCTAACCTAATAACACATAAGCCCACTAGATTATATAACTTGGCTCACCAACCTTATAAACTTGAATTACAGTTCATAAACAAGATTTACACTTCATAGACATGATTTACAATAGGGTTCGGCCTTGGGGACATTACAATGTGGAAACACCAGGTGAAAACACATTGATAGGTGTCATCCCAAGGTTAATTCAAAGTGGAAATACCTTCTTATCGGTAGAACATATCTTAATCCAAATTGAATGTGGATCATCGATCATGATTGTCCTTAGCCATCATATCTATCAGGGTTAAGAAGTTGTTGATGTTAGTGGTAGCATAGAACATGTACTTCAGCGTTGGCATGTGTCTAGCATGTGGAATTCATAGAAAGCATAGTGTGAGTTTACTTTAGTTAAAAGGAATTAATTAAGGTAAAAGTGTTTTTAATAATGAATTGATTTATTGAAGGAACATGCTTAGCATGCAACATGTAATATAAATCTCAAGTGAGTGTGAGAAGTAATCTCAACCATAGTTCATTTGGAGATTAGAAACAGATTCTAATTCATGATTATAAAAGAAAGGCTAGGAGAAGGAGGAAGGAATTTGTGTTGAGGGAGTCGACACAGTCGTCGATCTTTGGTGAGATGCCAAGATCAAGAGAACCTTGATGGGAGATCAAGGTCAGGTACTTTGATGAGAGGTCAAGGTAGGATCTTTGGTGAGATGCCAAGATCAAGAGACACTTGTGTGAGATACACTTGTGAGAGGCTTTGGTGAGAGACCAAGGTTGAGGATAACAAAGAAGGACTTATCCCTGACTTTCATGAGCGCTCGGCTATCAACTCGACAAGATTGGGCATCTTTCTGCAATCTTTGAATGATTTTCATCATATTTCCTTCCTTATCTATCTCTTTTCCTTGTCCATTAGAATTTTATCCTTCGACTCCCAAGGTGATCCTTTCTTCTCTTTCGTTCTTTGAATTGGAGGCAATCCGCACCTCTTCCATTCTCTGCTCTCAACGACAACCCTATTCGGTTCCAGCACTTGCCAAGCTTCTGCAAACACACATGCAGACAACAGGGATTTGTTAGGTCGTCATTCTTAGAAATTTCCGCACATTCAAAACAGTTTTGATTTAAGAAAATGCTTCGACTTCACAAATTTTTCGAGTTCTGCTCGGCTCTGTAATTTTCGGGAGATAGCTCCCTCTTTCTTAGCCCCTACCCTCGTAACCAAAGGTCATGACCAAATGCTAGACAACTAGGTGCTACTCGGGCTTTCGACCTTCGAAGAGTTTAAGGTACACACATCTATCTCTCGGAGTTTTGATTTACCAAATTCGTGTAAATCGACGGTCCACGTTTTCCCAACATCCAACAGTTAAAAATCCGCTACAGTTCTTTCGTCTTCGAAGATTTCAGGACTTCGGGACTTCGGGTTTCGGGGTTTCGGTAACCGGGAGTTTGAAATGCAGCGACCCAAACCACTGGTCACTCCATTCCCTGAACTTCGATACACAAGTTCTTGTACGAGATCCAACGATCCTCGATGATTTGGATCTAATGGTCTAGATCTTTTCGGAGTTTCGTGAATGGGGAATTCATGATGCAACGACTCCAAATCTCTTGTCACTTCAATCCCCGAATTCCGGTATGGGAATTCATGTATGAGATCAACGGATGTGAGCCTCCCCTGATCCGATGGTCCAGATCTCTCCTAAGCTTACACTTGTCAAAGCTCTTCAGCCCTAACTTCCTCGCTAGTTGGTTGGATCCGATGGCTCACGGGATTTTGGCACTTCTTCTTGGAAGCGCTCCACCGTCCGATTCTATCCTTGTTAATCTCTTTCGCGATTCGGGACTGGAGTGACCAAGAATTTGTCCTGCGCTCCAAGTTCATGATCCCTGAATTCACGAAATGATCCAATGGATCAAACCAACCACGATCAATGACCCACATTTATTCTGGATCCTAGGGCGGCGAGTTTCTCCATCCACTAACCACCTTGCAACTTCTGGGAAGATAGCACATACACAACCACTAGGAAGAAATCTCTCCCAGGAATCTCCCACGCTCACTGTCCACAGACCCTCATTCCCCACATGCCTGCTCCACCCCAGGGGAGTGCACCTTCTCTGTCACCTAGACAGTCCTTCGGCTGCCAGTCCCCCTTACCTTTGGTTACAGGAATAGACCGAACTGAAAGTCTCTGGGCTCTATGGCAGCTACAGGGATTTCTTCCAGGAGGTCTCTACTCCCTCTGCGCACTCTCTCACCTGGAGGAGTCACTCACAAGCCAACAAGCCTCACGCAGTCCAGTATTGCGTGGTCACAGCAATCCACAGGAAACATAGACACAAGTTTCCCAAATCGGTTCAGCAATCACTGGATGATCTCACAGCAATCATTTCGGAACAGTGACTTCACACACAGGCTAACTCGGCTTCCCCGAACCACAAGATTCCTTCCCGAAATCCTCACTGGCTTCTCGCAAGATGGGAATTACACTCACAGGTTATCTCAGAGACAGACATAGATTCCACGGCTCCCAACAGAGGGTGTACACGGATCTTCCATGCAAAACATAGGCTTCCCCCCTGCAACAGACATACACGGGGCTTCATGCAGACTGCTCGTACTGTTCCCCCCAGGGAATCGGGTCGAATGGAAATTGAGAGCCCCTCACGGCTTGTTGCCTCTGTTTTATTTGCATGCACCAGGGTTGACACTTGTCACCCTGGGAACTGCATGCATTCCATCCGTACGCCTTCCTCCCGTCACTTGGGAACTCACGGGTCCTTCCAAAAGGACTTAGGATAAAAGAATGTGCACATGGATTTTTAGGAAATAATATTAAAATATTATTCCAGGCCTAAGCCCCCCAGGCTTAGCCCCTAGGCTCCTCACTCAGCCCCTTTCCCACCTTCCAGCCCTTGATCCCTTGCCCACTCTGTGGACGCTCAGTCCCCCATCACTCATTCATCGTGGTCAGTCTGCACTGGCGGTAATTATATTTTATTAATTGACCTGCATACATACAAGTACATCAACAGGCTCCTGGCCTTCAACACTTAGGCTCCCTGGCCTGACAAAACACATAAGCCTACAGCTTATACAAAACTTGGCTCACCATCCTATAGAACATATTTACAATTCTTTGCATATAACATGATTTGTAACGGGGCTCGGCCTTGGGGACACTACAGGAGCCACTTATGCCCACTGCCCACAGGATCTATGTCCCACCCCAGGAGTATACACCTTCACTGTCACCAAGACAATCCATCGGCTGCTAACCTCCCTTCCCTTGGGCTTCAACAACAGACCGGACCGGAAGTCTCCGAGCTCTGTGGCAACTACAAGACTCCTTCCAGGAGTTCTCACTTCCTCCGTGCACTCTCTCACCTGGAGAGAGTCGCTCACAGACTGGGTAACCTGCCTCTTCAACAACAATCACCTCCCTCACACTGGCTAGTAAGCCACACGCAGTCCAGCACTGCATCGCCACAACAGTCAATTGGGAAAATGGGTATGGACATCCGAAACAGAAACGATCATCACTAAAGCATAGCGCGACTCTGCGATTACAAGATGCGTTGAGCTTTCCAACAAGCAACACAAGATGCATGGCTCAACAATTATGGGACATTCGGTTCTCCCAACTAGCAATAAGGAACAGACTCATCGCTGTGGTTTCAAAAATGCATAAGGTGTACAGAGGTTCAATCATAGAGGCCAAACGCATAAAGACGGAGGATGGAGGAATTCGAAGGTCGAACCCCAAATTCAGGTGATGGTTGGAGGAATGCCCACCAAAATCCTACGCAACAGTCGACGAAATGGAAAGAGAACCCCCAACACGGCTCATTTCTTGGGTTAAATTGCATGTGCCTGGGTCGACACATGTTGCCCATGAAGCTGCATGCATCCCTCCCCAGGAACTTAGGACAAAACATAGATTTCACATGGCTTTTGGGATAATATTAAAATATTATTCCCAAGGACTTAAGCCCCTAGTATTAGCCCCTCGGCTCCACACTTAGCCTCTCTTTCCAACCTTCCAGCCCCCAATCCCTTACCCAGGTTTTGTGGAATCTTAGTCCCCCATCACTCATTCATCGTGGTTGGTCCACACGCAAAGATGTTTTGTATTAATACTATGCATAATTACATGTACAAAAATCAGGCTCCTGGCCTTCAACACTTAGGCTCCCTAACCTAATAACACATAAGCCCACTAGATTATATAACTTGGCTCACCAACCTTATAAACTTGAATTACGGTCATAAACAAGATTTACACTTCATAGACATGATTTACAATAGGGTTCGGCCTTGGGGACATTACAATGTGGAAACACCAGGTGAAAACACATTGATAGGTGTCATCCCAAGGTTAATTCAAAGTGGAAATACCTTCTTATCGGTAGAACATATCTTAATCCAAATTGAATGTGGATCATCGATCGTGATTGTCCTTAGCCATCATATCTATCAGGGTTAAGAAGTTGTTGATGTTAGTGGTAGCATAGAACATGTACTTCAACGTTGGCATGTGTCTAGCATGTGGAAGTCATAGAAAGCATAGTGTGAGTTTACTTTAGTTAAAAGGAATTAATTAAGGTAAAAGTGTTTTTAATAATGAATTATTTTATTGAAGGAACATGCTTAGCATGCATCATGTAATATAAATCTCAAATGAGTGTGAGAAGTAATCTCAACCGTAGTTCATTTTGGAGATTAGAAATGGATTGTAATTCATCATTATAAAAGAAAGGCTAGGAGAAGGAGGAAGGAATTTGTGTTGAGGGAGGCGACACAGTCATCGATCTTTGGTGAGATGCCAAGATCAAGAGAACCTTGATGGGAGATCAAGGTCAGGTACTTTGATGAGAGGTCAAGGTAGTATCTTTGGTGAGATGCCAAGATCAAGAGACACTTGTGTGAGATACACTTGTGAGAGACTTTGGTGAGAGACCAAGGTTGAGGATAACAAAGAAGGACTTATCCCTGACTTTCATGAGCGCTCGACTATCATCTCGGCGAGCCTGGGCATCTTTCTGCAATCTTTCAATGATTTTCATCATATGTCCTTCCTTATCTATCTCTTTTCCTTGTCCATTAGAGTTTGATCCTTCGACTCCCAAGGTGCTCCTTCCTTCTCTTTCGTTCTCTGAATTGGAGGCAATCCGCACCTCTTCGATTCTCTGCTCTCAACAACAACCCTATTCCGTTTCGACACTTGCTAAGCTTCTGCAAACACACATGCAGACAACAGGGATTTGTTAGGTCGTCATTCTTAGAAATTTCCACACATTCAAAACAGTTTTGGTTTAAGAAAATTCTTCGACTTCACAAATTTTTCGAGTTCTGCTCGGCTCTGTAATTTTCGGGTGATAGGTCCCTCTTTCTTAGCCCCTACCCTCATAACCAAAGGTCGTGACCAAATGCTAGACTACTAGGTGCTACTCGGGATTTCGACCTTTGAAGAGTTTAAGGTACACACATCTATCTCCCGGAGTTTCGATTTACCGAATTCGTGTAAATCGACGGTCCACGTTTACCCAACATCCAACAGTTAAAAATATGTTATAGTTCTTCCGTCTACGAAGATTTCAGAACTTCGGGACTTCAGCTTTTAGGGTTTCGGTAACCGGGAGTTCGAAATGCAGCGACCCAAATCACTGGTCACTCCATTCCCCGAACTCCGATACACGAGTTCTTGTACGAGATCCAACGATCCTCGATGATTTGGATCTAACGGTCCAGATCTTTTCGGAGTTTCGTGAACTGGGAGTTCATGATGCAGCGACTCCAAATCTCTTGTCACTTCAATCCCCGAATTCCAGTATGGGAATTCATGTATGAGATCAACGGATGTGAGCCTCCCCTGATCCGACGGTCCAGATCTCTCCTAAGCTTACACCTGTCAAAGCTCTTCAGCCCTAACTTCCTCACTAGTTGGCTGGATCTGACGGCTCATGGGATTTTGGCACTTCTTCTTGGAAGCGCTCCACCGTCCAATTCTACTCTTGTTAATCTCTTTCACGATTCGGGACTTGGAGTCACAAAGAATTTGGCCTGCGCTCCAAGTTCACGATCCCTGAATTCACGAAATGATCCAACGAATCAAACCAACCACGATAAATAACCCACGTTTATTCTGGATCCTAGGGCGACGAGTTTCTCCATCCACTAACCACCTTGCAACTTCTGGCTATCTTACAGTCCTCGTGATTTCGCGAGTTCTCCACAGAGAATTCTGACCGTCCAACTCTGCTTCTCAAGGACTTCTGGCCAATGACTTGGTACCCTCCTTCTGAACTTTCATCTACTTTATCCAATGGTCCTGATTCCCCATGATCTGAGGACTCAGATCTCATCGGCATTTCGTGTATCGGGATTTCGTGTGTCACGAGGTGGAAAGATTTTCACCTTCGTCCTCCCTATTCCCAAAATGTCGATTTCTTCCTAGACAATTAACGGTCCAGATCTCTCTTAGATCGATGGTTGTGATCCAATCATGAATTCGCGTTTCATGAATTCTCACGAACTCACCATTAGACCATTTCAAGTCACGAGTCAGCGAAAGGTTGATCGCTCTCCACGCGTCCTTTCCGATGAACGATCCTGACGCATTCAGGATTTCATTTTGGAGATTAGAAATAGATTGTAATTCATGATTATAAAAGAAAGGCTAGGAGAAGGAGGAAGGAATTTGTGTTGAGGGAGTCGACACAGTCATCGATCTTTGGTGAGATGCCAAGATCAAGAGAACCTTGATGGGAGATCAAGGTCAGGTACTTTGATGAGAGGTCAAGGTAGGATCTTTGGTGAGATGCCAAGATCAAGAGACACTTGTGTGAGATACACTTGTGAGAGACTTTGGTGAGAGACCAAGGTTGAGGATAACAAAGAAGGACTTTGATACCAAGGGTTGAATTCTAGGAAAAATCAACATGGTATCAAAGTAAGGTTGCTTTGGGAGGAAACCAAGTGCACATGGTATCGACATATCTATGAGATCTGAGTGACCGGGGGAGAGATCAAGTTCATATCTAGGGTTACAGGAGAAAATCTATGAGATCATGTGTGACGAGGTGGGTGCTTGAAGGACTAAGCACAGATCCACTATCTTTTGCAGCAGATTTTTTAGATTTGCAGGAGATCTTAGCAGATCTACAAACTAGCAAAAAAAAATCAAAGGATTGATTTCTGAGAAACAGTAATACTGAGACAGAATATCAGTTTTTGCAGGTGTACGCGGGTCACAGAAGGGACAGTCATGTACATATGTGGGTCACAATGGTGATAGGTGTGTACATACGCAGATCATAGTGGTGGCATTCATGTACATACGTGGGTTGCAGGGTGATAGACACGTATAAGGTCATACAAGATCAATAGAGAGGCAGTTTCAACAGGGTGATTTGTTGGGAAATGGCAGGAGGCCAAGTAGTCAACAAGGAGATCTCATATAGGTGGACAAGGACTTTCATCTAGAGATCTAATCCACATGAGAGCACATAGGAGAAAAGTAATGAATTTCACTCATGTTCCTGCGTCATCCACTTAGGAGAAAAGACTTACTTTTTCTCAAATGATTGAGCCATGAAGGACAATGACTCAAGGGGATCTCATATGGGTGAAGAAGGAAGTTCATCCATGGATCAGAGGGTGATAGATTTACTGGAGTCAGTGACTCATAGATAGAGCAAAGAAGGAATTTTTCTCAAGGATATTTCAGAAAGGGGTGAAGGACTTTTACCTAGAGATCTAATCAATCCAAAGGAGAAGAGAAATCATAGGAGTATCCATCATAGTGTCATGAGAAACAGACAGATCTAGTAGCAAGCATAGATCTGGGGAGCAGAGGAGTTACAAGTACAGGATCGTACAACGACAACATAGGTGCTCAGTTGCAGTGGTTGTCTATTTCTCAATGGACATAAGACACACACAAAATGAGTGAGTAAGATCTCATTGAGTGGATGGAGAAGGACTTGCATCCAAGTGTGTAGGGAAGGGTTATAGGAAAGGGCCAAATGAGAAGCAAGGGATATATGAACCAATCAACAATATCGAAGGACTGATATTGAGGTTTGGAGGGCTTGGATATTTGTTGATTTGTATTCCTTAGGTGAACCATTATCCCGGGATGGTAGCCTATAAAAGGGATCCCAGGGAATATTGGATCATGGATTATTGTCAGTGACAGAGAATAGGGAGCGAGAGGCTCTGAAGGTTGAGCATCTCAAAGGGATTTAGTATCCAGGTTCAGGTCAAAAGGAGTAACCTTCCAAGTCTGTCGAGAAGGAGTCATGGTATGGGATGACCATGCAGAATGCTCAACAGAAGGAGCCTTCTGAGAGCATGTTTAGAGGCAGTGAGTCTTCGAAGATAAGTCATACCATGCTAGCATGGATAGCTTATGTGTCATAGGGAGCAACCAATCATGTGGATTGGAGAGCAGACATGGTAACGGATCTGGTAGTGAAGATAGAGTCAAGTCCACAGTGGAGAAGTACATTCCTCGCTAAGAGGGAGTATTGGGGTTAGTGGTAGCATTGAAGAGGTACTTCTGCATTGGAATGTGTCTAGCATGTGGAAGTCATCGAAATCCTAGCATGAGTTTACTTTAGTTAAAAGGAATTAATTAAATTAAAAGTGTTTTTATTACTGAATTGAGTTATTTAAGAAACATGCTTAGCATGCAACATTTAATCTAAATATGAAGTGAGTAGATCACTTTGGATATGGAAATAGATTTTAACTCATGATTATAAAAGAAATGCTAGAAGAAGGGAGAAGAAACTTGTGTTGATGGAGTAAACACAGTCGGGGATCTTTGGTGAGATGCCGAGATCAAGAGAACCTTGATGGGAGATCAAGGTTGGGTACTTTGATGAGAGGTCAAGGCAGGACCTTTGGTGAGATGCCAAGATCAAGAGACACTTGTGTGAGATACATTTGTGAGAGACTTTGGTGAGAGATCGAGATCAAGATCAATACTTTGGTGAGAGACCAAGGTCGAGGATAGCAGAGAACTTTTTCTAGAGTTAGGAGTGTAGTTCAACAAAGAAGGACTTTTTTTACACGAGAGTGAGCAGATATCATAGGTAGGGTGAAGAGATTTCATCCAAGTGTTGATGCAAAGAGGGTTGCATCAAAAAGGAACATGATTCAAGATATTGGATAGGTGGAGAAGGACTTCCATATAAAGATCATATAGGTCAATGAGAAGAGAGAGCAGAGGCATCCATAGGTGGGTTTCAGAGGATTGAAGCCATAGGAAAGGGGTGTTCTATATGAAATTTGTCCATACATGTACACGCATCACATAAGATACAGTCGCGTATGTACGTGGGTCTACTGAAGGTGAATCACGTATACCTCAAAAAACATGTTGTTCAGAGGGTGTACGACATAGCAAAGTTGGCCATGTTTTTTTGTAGTTGTATTTCTCTGAGTGGGTCATTTTCCTTGTTGCAAGAGCTCTAATTTGACCTTAATAAAAATGTATTGGAGCTATTTTTCCCTATGGGGTTTTTCCATAGGTTTATACCCGAAAATATTAGTGTCTTGTTTGTAATATTTTGGTTTCCTAGTATATTCTTCCATTGCATGTTTAGTTGATTACTCAAGTGTGCTTTTAGTAGATAAAGTGATTTTGTTTTGAGCTAAATGTTGGGTGTTGGGTTGAAGTGGTAAAATATCAACATGGTATTAGAGTATACCAAGGGTTGAATTCTAGGAAAAATCAACAAAATAACCATTAATCCCCAATCATCTTTAAGTCTGAATTTAATCTAAGTCATAGGATTGAATGGATCTGCACTGCTAGATATTTCAAAGTCAAGTGGCATTGTTAACCTTCGATCACCTTTAAGCATGAATTAGATCTGGGTTGTCAAATAATATGTTTCTCTACCATTGAATCTTTTAGGGGTAAGTGGCATGGATAAGGATCATACACCTTTAAGCCTTAATCAGATATGTACCATCAGATGAAATCTTTCTCAATTGTTTGATATTTCAAGGTAAACTTCTTTGATAATGGTCATGCACCTTTAATCATGAATCAAATATGGGTCGTTGGATCAATTGGATCGCCACTATTGGATCTTTTGGGGTTAAGAAACACCTTGACCCTCAATCATTTTTAAGTTTGAAATTAATTTGGACCATTAGATTGGATTAATCTCAATCATCATATTTATTGGAGGTAAGTTGCATCGTTATCAAAGAATCACTTCTTATTCTGAAATAAGATCTCGACTATCCAATTTCTATAAAGTCATGTGATTGTGTCATGTAAAAAAAAAAAAGGTGCAGGTGGGCCACGACTTGGAGAAAGTAAGGTGGATAGAGAAAAATAAAAGAGGAAAGAAGAAAGAGAGAGAGAAGGAAGAACTAGAGGATGGCAGGGTAGGGCCAAGGTGGCCAAGGTAGATGACATGGAAAACGTGGAGCATCATGACACGTAGGACTCGACTTCAACATTAGTGGGCACGTGCCATGCAACATCATCAAGGATGCCATGTCAATGAAGATTGAGGTATTTAAAAAAAAAAATGGAGCCAAAATCTTATTTTGTCCATAACAAGAGAAGATTAAATCCAAATCAACTGAAATTTTTGGGTTTGGAGAGGAGCATTGGCCATTTATGCTCCAGTTTTCCAGAAAATTAATATTAGTAATTTTTTAAGAATGGGGTTGGGTACAGTGAGAGAGGCCTTGTTGCGGGGGAAAATTGAATTGTATGGAACAAGACCATAGATATGGAGGATGCATAGGGATCCTATAACCATGAGGAGGAAGTTAGGAGGTTACATATTAGCTTCGGTAACACAAATAATGGATTAAATGGGCATAGAGAAGGAAGAGTGGAACACATACAGTTGGTAGAGATAACAAGAAGCATACAAAGAGAAGTGTTGAGCTACAGAGAAGATAATGAAAATATTATGAGAGCTCAAGAGGAGTAGAACCACGTCAACACTTAACTATTACAAAGTTTGAACATCTTTCTAAAGAGAATAGATAAATAATCATATTCAAGGAAGGCATAAGAACACAGATCTCATGCCAGAGAGAGGAAGAAAGAAGTGTTAGGAACTCTAGAAGTGCTAGTAGACATATTCACCATTCACCAAGGAAATCAACTGCAAGGGAACATGCAATTTCAAAGTCAGAAAGCAATCCAAGTTTTTATCATGTCAAACATCATAAAAGGAGGTATGAAGTAGATGATTTACAAGGAGAGATGAGGAAGATCAAGCTTCCTACATTTGATGGTGATCATAAGAAAGATGAAGAAGAGGAAACTTGGTTGTTGGGAACGAGAAAATACTTTCAATTGCATAATTTATCATCACATGTAGAAACTAGAGTTGCAATCTACCATCTTCAAGGAAATACATCAATGTGGTGGGACCAAATCAAGCAAGTTAAGCACATTGATGAAAAGAGGATCTCATTGAGGCAGTTCAAAAAGTATTTTTAGAAGAAATACTTGTCATAACATTATTATGATAAGAAGACGAAATAGTTATTTGAACTCAATCTTGGAAGCATGACAATGGATGAGAATGAGAGGAGGTTCCTTGAATTACTAAGGTATGTTGGCTTCATAAATGATGAGAAAGATTGGTTGTTGGGAATGAGAAAATACTCTCAATTGCATAATTACTCATCACATGTAGAAACCAGAGTTGCAATCTACCATCTTCAAGGAAATGTCTTAATGTGGTGGGACCAAATTGGAATATCCCCAAGGACAAGCCCCGGTTGTATTTATAAATTGTAAACATGTTTTCTAGGTTGGTGAGCCGAGTTATAATAAGCTAGGAGGCTTATTTGGTGATTAGGTTGGAGAGCCTAGGTGTTAAAGGCTAGGAGCCTGATTTTGTATATGTAATTATGCAGATCATTAATATAATACATAAACATCATTGTGTGTCGACCGACCACGAAGAAAGAGTGATGGGGGACTAAGCTTCCACATAATGGGTAAGGGAGAGGGGGCTGAAAAGTTGGAAGAGGGGCTAAGCTTGAGGGCTTAAATCCTTGAATAATAATTTTTTATTATTACAAAGTGGTGTGAAAGGTATATTTTTATCCTAAGTTCCTGGGAAAGGTAACGCATACTTGATGGAGTGCATGCAGCTTCATGGGTGACATGAGTTGGCCCAGGCACTTGCAATTTAACCCAAGAATTGAGCCGTGATGGGGGTTCATCCTCCACTATTTCATCCGCTGTCTAAACCGTGTGTGGTGGGAGTCTGATCTCCGCATACCCTCACGCAACTCTGAAACCAGAAAACCGTGATGTTTTCCTGAGAAGTCGAAGCATCCTTCATCTGAACCGTTTGAGTCTCTGTTCGACATCTGCATTGATTCCTTGTCATGCACCCTAAAAACCAATGGCAAACCCATGGACTGAGCTGTGTCTCCTATGTGTCCTATGAACCCAATTTATCCACACTGCAAATCCGAGTTCGTGATTAATTGTTTGGGTTGTTGTCTTCTGTGAAACCTAAGCATACTGTAATTGTATATGTCGTGTGTGTTATAACTGTGGGTTGTTGTGGCCACACAGTCCCTTGGATGAGTGTGATTGGATACCGTCATTTGTTCCTTGTTGAGACTTACTATTGTCCTCCTTGTGTTGCAATGGAGCTGAAGAAGCAGGTTGTCAGGCCTGTGTGCAACACTCTCTCCAGGTGAGGGAGGTGGTTGTGATTGAATAGGTAGGTTGGTAGGCGTGTAAGCGACTCTCTCCAGGTGAGAGAGTGTGCGGAGTAAGTGGGAACTTCTAGAAGGGGTCCTGTAGTTGCCACAGAGCTTGGAGAATTCTGCTCCGACCTGTTGTTGAAGCCCAAGGCAAGGGAGGTTTAGCAGTCGAAGGATTGTCCTGTGTAATAGTGAAGGTGTATACTCCTGGGGTGGGACAGGCATGTGGGGAATGAGAGTATGTGAGCAATGGGCATAAGTGGCTCCTGGGAGAGAATCCATCCTCATAAACTGTGTGTCTTCCTATTGACCTTGTCTATCTTAGGATTCCCTTGCCCGGTGGAGCTTAGTCTCAGCTCGGGGATGACCTACTGCTGAGAGTGATGAGCAGCGTGGTCTAACACTGGGAGGTTCGTGGAAGGTCTGCACGCAGTTGGTGGTGTTACTCCACTTGAAAAGATAAGTATCAGTCTGTGATTAATTTATATGTTATGTATGTTTTTGCTATTGATGCTTGAATGTTATCATGAGTTATGTTGCATGTATGAATTGATGTTAAATTTATTTAAATCTGAATGGTAACAATAACTCTATGTTAAATGTGTTAATTTGATTTAATTCATATTATATTTATGAGATTGTTCTGCATAATAGCGTTGACCGACAAAGGGGTTGATGGTCGGGGACGTTACAAATTGGTATCATAGCTTTAAAGGCGAAGTTAAGGTTGTGTAGGTAGCATTTCATGGCTTGTTGGTGGTCGGGGATGTTACACAAATCAAGAAAGTTAAGCACATTTATGAGACTAGGATCTCACTGAGGCAGTTCAAAAAGTATTTTCAGAAGAAATACTTGTCATAACATTATTATGATAAGAATATGAAAGAGTTATTTGAACTCAATATTGGAAGCATGAAAATGGATGGGTATGAGAGGAGGTTCCTTGAATTACTAAGGTATGTTGGCTTCATAAATGATGAGAAAGTTAAAATCCAAATATTATTGAGTGGACTACCTTCTTTCTACAGTGAAAAAATACATTTTGATGAGACCAAAACATTGGAAGAAACTATAAGGAAAGAAAAGTATCTTTATGAGAAGAATAAATGAAGGATAGCTTTCCAAACGGCTTGGGATGACAAGAAGAAAGGAAATATGGAGCAAATAAAGAAAGGGTATAAACCACCATTTTTCAAAAATAGTTCTCAAGAATAGCCAACACAAAATGAACCCGAGATGACAGACTCTTTGGGGAAATGGCCAAGATAGTAGCCCATAAAATGTTGAGGATGTGAAGGAGATCAATTGTATAGAGATTTCCCTCACAAAGGAGAAAGGATGAGGGTTGTTCATAATATCTAGGAGCCTAATACAATTGAATACATGGGAAGAAACATGCCAAGGATCTATGTATCCTTGGAAAACAAGCAAGAAGAATACCAATCTCATATGATTGAAATAGAAGGTAAGATTGATATTATACCATATCCATTTTAATGATTCTTGAGCTAGACATAGTTACATAGATCCTAATGCTATTGAGATATTTCATTGGAAAAGAAGGAAGTATGGGAAATCTTGGTTGGTTCAACGAGCCACAAGAGCTAAGAGAAAAATCAGTGAGGTGGTTAAGAATTTTCCAATGGACATGAATGGAATCAACACAAAGGTAAATTTGAATATCATACCTTTGGGTTCATATGACTGCCTAATTGGTATGGATTGGTTGAACAAGCATCATGTTGTCCTAGATTATTACAATAATAAATTCACTTGTATTGGTGAGGAAGGGAACTTGATAATAATTCAAGGTATTCTAAGGGTAGTAACAATCAGAGAAATTTCAACCTTGTAGCTGAAAATAATCTCCAGGAAAAGATGTAAAATATATGCAACTCATATGGAATATGTAGCCAATGATAAGCTATCGAATTTTCAAGATTATACAATTCTGAGAGAATTTGAAGATGTTTTTAGTGAGATACTAGGTTTTCCACCAAAGAGAGACATTGATTTATATATTGAATTGATTCCTAGAGAAACCCCATTATCCAACACTCCTTATAGGATGTGCACACTAGAGATAAAGGAATTACAAATGTAGCTGGAAGAGATTTTGAAGAAGGGGTACATAGACCCAAGTGTCTCACCTTGGGCTTCCCTAGTGCTCTTTGTGAAGAAGAAGGATGGAACCTTAAGGTTGTGCATTGATTTCAGGTAGCTGAATAAGGTGACCATAAAGAAAAAACAGTATTTGCTAAGGATATATGATCATTTTGATCAACTGAAAGATGTGAAGATGTTCTGCAAAATTGACCTCAAGTCAAGCTACTATCATTTGAGAATTAAAGAATAAGATACCAACAAGACAACATTTAGAACAATGTATGGCCATTATGAGTTTGTAGTGGTTCCATTTGGGTTGTCAAATGAACCATTTTTCTTCATGTGTTTGATGAATGGTGCTTTCATAAATTACTTGGATAAGTTTGTTATTGTATTTTTGGATAACATACTTATCTATTCTAAATATGAAGAAGAGTGTGAACAACACTTGAGGATGGTGCTACAAGTGTCAAGGGAACAACAGTTGTATTCCAAGATGAGAAAGTGCTCATTTTATGAGAAGCAGATCCACTATTTGGGTCACATTATCCCAGATGAGGGCATAGTAGTGGATCCAAAAAATAATAAGGCAATTAGAGAATGGCCAACACCAAGGAATGTTATAGAGGCCATATCATTGATGGGACTTGTAGGTTATTATAGGATATTTATTAAGTTATTTTCAAAGATTGCACATCCAATCACCTCTTTGCAAAAGAAAGGTGTAAACTTTAAATGGATTTATGAGTGTGAAGAAAGCTTTCACTATTTGAAAGATTTGTTAACAAGTGCACCCATACTAAAGATTGTTTATCCAAATTAATACTTTGTAGTGTGCACATATGCATTCAAAGAAGGACTTGGTGGAGTCCTTACAAACTAGCAAAAAACTAGCAAACACAGAGGTCACACAAGAAGATCAAAGAATCTTCGACACTGAACACATTTTTTTTCCACCACATATAACTTTATTTATCCTAACACATATAGAGACAGACAAGCCAAATTCTACTTAGTAGAATGAAATGGATGTTGCTTACTTTGTCCATGGGAAAAATTAAAGAATTGACTATGAAAATTGAAGTTAACTCTAAATATTGGGATGAAAGTCAGTAGGAAGTATACAAAGATCATTATAAATGAATTTCATAAATACATTAAAGAGATAAAACCTACAATGTAGGAACGAAAATTTCCAACATGGCAAGTCAGACTCCAATAATATATCAAGTTACAGGTGATGGGGATATCTGTGCTTTTTAGTAGCTATCTGCTACACTACTGGTAATAGGAAAAATTACAGAATCTTATTAAGAAAATAAAAGCAAGATGGATTATGCAAAACACAGTATAATTAGAATGAGAATACTTTCAAAAACTAAATGGTTTCAATGCCAAAATTGCTCTAGGAGATTAACGCTCATGTGCCTTCTCTTTCTGAAACAAATGTGAGTCATCGATCAGTTTCAACTGTGTCATCTGGGCGACCCTGACACTTTAGCGTCCCTGCTAAAGTTTTACCGACCTGCCAATTTTAGAACTCCCCTAGCCATATTTAGCGATGGACAAATTTCTCACAAAGTGACTTTCTCGCTAATTATTTGTTGACCCGATATTAATATAATATTATCATCAACTAATTTGGGAATTCGGGGCTCCGGGATTCGGGGGAACTGTGTTTTTTTCTGGAAGGAAAACTCTCGGAGTGACACTCTCCTGGAGTCATGTAGCAGCCTGACATCTTATGGCTGACGTGTCGCGGAGTGCCACATGTCCTTTTCTACATGGATACCACATGTCCTTCCTATTGTTGCCCACGTGTCCGCGGCAGTTTCCATGTGTCTTCGGTACTTTGAGCTTCTCATTCTCTCACGGTCCCTCCATACCTGTGCATTTATTCCCATTCCAACCCGACAAAGACTACGCTGCCATACAGCACTTGTTTTTTAAAGCTTTGTGAGATTAAACTCTGTTGTCACTAACATACTCTTTTTATGAGGAAAAATTTAGTATTGATATTGATCAATTTAATTTCACATCTATTCATGTATTCATTATGTCCATCATTTTATATGCACATAATGAGACATATCATTGAATGTGTTAATTGATATTTTTCATTTAAAAAATTGAATGATATAGTGTTTATATCATGTTTTAATAAATTGAATGATATAGTGTTTATTTCGTGTTTTAATATTGTAATGTTCAATAGGCAAGACCTTTTGTCGATCAATATAATTTACGTTCAATAACATATCAAATTATACAAGGTGTGGATATTATGATGTTTATCAATATCTCGATTGATATATTAATGTCAATCTAAATACCTACTAATGTGTTTAATACTAGGTTGAAGTGCAATATAATCATTAATGTTATCTCATGAATATTTTTTATTCAATTTAAAATATATATATATTATAATTATATTTAATATTAATATTATTTTATACATATTTTTTATTCAATTTAATTTTTTATAAACTATATTATAATTATATTTAATTTTATATTTAAATATTATAAAAAAATTAAAAAATTTAAGAATATTTCCATGTGGTTATTCACAACTTTTTACCTACCAACTCATTTTACCAAGACAGTGGGTCAGATCTAATACCTTACCTGTTTTTCTTTAGAAATAACATCAATGTTTAACTTATATTTTTTAACATCAATGTTTAACGTATATTCATTTTACATTTAGTTTAACTCTTACTTCATATAGTTGGACTTGTAGAATGTTTAACGTATATTCATTTTACATTTAGTTTAACTCTTACTTTATATAGTTGGACTTGTAGAATATTAGATTAGATTGAAATATTTGAATTTAATCATGAAAAATTATTTAATTTAATTTTTACTTCATATAGTTAGAGTTATAGAATTAAATTGAAATATTTAAATTTAACCATGAAAAATTATTTAATCAAAACATATAATAATAATATTTAATTATATTTTAAAATTTTATAAGTTATTAAAAAATTTACATAATACTTACTTTATATAATTAGACTTGTAAAATATTAAATTAGATTGAAATATTTGATTTTAACCATGAAAAATTATTTAATCAAGACATATAATACTTACTTCATATAATTAGACTTGTAAAATATTAAATTAGATTGAAATATTTGAATTTAACCATGAAAAATGATTTAATCAAGACATATGATAATAATACTTAGTATGTTTTAAATTTTTATAAGTTATTAAAAAATTAATATAATACTTAAGCATGTTTTAAATTTTAAATTTTTATAAGTTATTAAAAAATTAACATATAGAGATCTAAACATTACTATAAGCATTATGTGATATTAATATTTTAGGATAATATAAAATTTATAAAAAAAAAAAAAAACAATATTATAGTATGAAATATTTGCAATAAATGTAAAAGTATATTATTTTACATTTTTTTTAGAAAATAAATAAATATAAAATATTTATCTCAAACTTAAAAATATTTATCATTTCATTCATATATAATTATGCTTTTATATTAAGAATATATATTTTAATAGTATAAATAATTAAATCAATTATTCAACATCTCCGTGTGAGATGGATAAATTAAACATTTAAGGATTTTTATAAATCATTCACCATTTTTTTTAGATAGATAAATTAACATTTAACATATATAGGATTTTTGTAAGAGAGATTAAATTAGATGATTAATATACATGTTTAATATTTTATTTATTTTATTTTAAGATATGTAAAATTTTAAAGAAATTTATAATTTTTATCAATTTATTATTATTATTGTAAAAAACCATTTTTAAATTTTAAATTTATAAAATTATTTTGATCAATTTACTAGTGTGAAAAAACATTTTAATTTTTTTAATTGATAAATTATATTTACTTATTAGTTCTTGTCCGAGGGACTATAGTGATCGATGACTTAGTATTAGTTTGTCCTTTGACTACAAATATTTGTATAATATCTATTGTTGGAACTACGGAACTAAAAACATTGATTTTTATATAATAAAAAGTACCATATATGTCATGATCTGATTGGATAACAAATTTGAGGTCTTATTGTCGGCTTCGCTATTCCCAATGTTTTATATGTTAGCATATCCAAACTTTTTGATCGTATACGGTCTTTTTGAATCATATATTTTCTTATGCATTGCTTGAAGGCGGATTAATGCTAGCACTAGTTTGAATGTTTGTCTTAGCATTTCCTGCTAGCTAAATTTACCCCAATGTTTGATATGCTATCATATCTAAAGTTTGTCCTTCGAATACATTCTCTATTGTTCGAAGAGATCTGATTTGAGGTAATATTATTATTTTTTTATTATTTATTACTATTACTATGTGTGATTTTTTCTGTATTGTTGCGTGCTTCGAGAGTCTTTGTCATTGTTGTGTACGTAAACAGGCCTGCCACGTTGCATTCTTTCTTAAATGTTTGCACAAGGCGACGTCCTTCGACGGTTCCGATAGTCTTAAGTGTTTACCTAACATGTCTCACAGCCTTAAATGTTTATTGTACAGATGTGTTGCAATACAGTTTCGTTCCATTTTTTTGATGGTGTTGTTTGCAGTGAAATTGTGCAAAATTGTTCTCCACCGGCATCATTGGTTCAGTGGTTGATGCTTGTTTGTTGGTTCATTCCAGTGGTTGATGCTTGTTTGTTGGTTCGTTCCAGTGGTTGATGCTTGTTCGTTGGTTCATTCCATGCTTCTTGTTCTTGTTTGATTCAACTTTGCAAAGTTGAGGTCATGCAGTTGCAGTTGGACCTCTTCGTGGTCGTTCACTGGTTTGTTGTTCTTCAACTTTGCAAGTTGTTGGACATGTTGTTGCGGATTGCAAGTTTTGGGGCTGGGCTCTTGTCATCCCTCGTTGACGGGTAAGTTTCCATGTCATCATTTCGTTGCTATTCATTTTTTTTCTACTTGGTATTTTGCACCTTGCAGACAAGCGTTTTCAATGGTAGGAGTCCCTGCCTCCATAACATCTTTCTGTGTGCTCTTATTTCATGTTCTTGGAAACCATGCGTCTTCATATGCATATTGTGCCATAGCTATTTTGAAAATTGCAATGCAAAGGGGTTTAGAAAACAAATTTGGAGTTGTCATAAGGGGGAACCATCTGCCAGGGTGTAGAGGCAGGGAATGCTTTTATTCTCTGGGTCAAAGAACTACATCCACATGTTGCCTTTGTCCTGTCTTTTCTATTTTGTAGAATTTTTTTGCCTCTAAGAAGCTTGTAGGATGCCCACCATGAATAGGTTCAAATCGGTCTTTGTGCTCAACAAATTTATAGTGTTATTTATTTGTGTTGTTTCTTCTATTTGGTTCACTTTTCAGTGTAGGTTTGTTTTCTTGTCATCTGTTGTGGTGATTACGGGGAATTGAATTTGACAAGAAGAAGGTTGAAGGATACATAGCGATATTGGTACGCAATTCCGTGCTTGTAGTTTTCTATTTTACTTTTTTTTTCGTTTTATTCTTTTTTTCCCCTTTTCTCTGTTTTCATACAAATTGAAAGTAGCTAAGAAACAACTTCAAAATCACAGTTCAAAAGATGAAACAAGTAATAGATGTTGAGTCGTATGAAACAGATACACAATCCATTATGCATGGCAGCATTGACGAGGTGTTGCATAGAAATGGGATTTTTAGATTCGATGCATTCTCGTATATTGTAGGAGATTGCCTTTTCAATGCATTTCAGGTTCTACTATATTTCCGTTATTTCTCAACCGACCTGTGCAATGGATTGATAGATTATTTCTTGGGTTGTTTAAAAAATGGCGACTTTGAGGCATTGGAGTCGTATGAATACAAACTGGAATCTGATTTTCTTCGACAGTTGCATGGAATACATGATGTCGCTACATATTTTTCAAAGATGCGGTTGTCTGCATCTCCAATTCTGCCTGCACATGAGAGGGGAATTTGGGGAGATACATTTTTTATACGGTGGTTTTCTAAGTGGCTCAATATATCAATTGGAATATGGTCATTGACAAGAAAAACAAGATATCTATTATTCAACAAAAATGCATCTAACAATCCATATTGCATCTTGTTCCATGATGCCAATGTTGTCAGTGGTCATTCTGAACCACTACTGTATAGAAAATTGTCCATATGCAATCTTGGAGGACCTCATATTTACTTGTCCCTCATTTGCAAAGACCTTGAATCGCAGTGGAAACGGATTATGCATCGCATAGACTGCCATGGTTTGCAGCTAGCAACAATTGTTGTATCTAGTTGTAGAGATAGTCTGTTCAATTCAATTTGTTGTTTGCTAGCAGCAGATTTCAATGTGCAGTCGTTGTGGATTTACATTGTACATTCCTTTTGCAATGCAATTATAGGCAGTAGCCAACATGCTTTTAGTTGCTTGCATCAACACCTTTCACCATATCTCCTAGAAAATATGTCGACAATTGCAAGTTGGCAAGAATACATTGTAAACATGGTGCTTCCATATGAAAAAGGAAATGTGGAGGGTTGCATATTCTATTTGCAATGGCTATCTATCATATTCAGAGTAAATATTCATGTATGGTCGGCCCTGCCAGATGGCACTGTCCATTCCTAGTCTATTGATTCAAATTATGATCGAACAATTGACATCCTCTCATTGAAAATAGATACGACACATATCCATTATCAACCTTTGCTTGGACATATCACTGGTTCAGGGCTCAATGTCTATGCCACCCAAACTGCATCGAATCTACATACGTGTGGCATGCTTTTTAATGAGAATGAAACTCCTCCCAGTTGTGATAAGGCCATACAGGGCTTAAACAAATAACATAGGCTAAGTTATCTCAACTTGAAAAAATTCATGCGTGAAATTTGTCCCAGTCGTGATGAGGCCATACATGGCTTAAACAAAAAACGTAGACTAAGTTATCACAACCTGAAAAAGTTCATACGTAAGAGAGAAAAAAACATTGGTGGTATAGGAAATATTGTCGTTCTAGTGTCCAGTGTCAATGCCAGCCAAACCACATCGAATGTTCATAAGCGTTGCATGCTATTAAATCAGAGTGAAATTCATCCCAGTTTCCATCAGGTCATCCTGCCCTTGAACAAGAAACGTAGACTAAGTTACCACAACTTGAAAAAGGTCATGCCCGAGAGAAAAAAATACATTGCTACGCTTCCTTTTAGAGAGAAACTAACATATCACAATCTAAAAAAAATTGTTCGTGCACAACACAACAGAAACAAATACAGTCACATATCCCACAATGGTCATGTAACTGTCCGAGAGGAAAAAATCACATTTTGTGGGCTAGAAGAAACATTGTGCACTGCTACCAATGAAAACCAACAAACACTTTCTACTCATACTTCCTTGCGAAAGAAAGATGCAAGACAGACCTACATGAAACAAATCAAAGACACTCCTTCCACTGCATGTGTAATTTGCGATCAGTTGAATTTCACAAAAAACAGTAAGTCTTTCACACCTGATTTGGAAGTAGAATACCTTTGCTTGACAGCACATGATAAAACATTTTCCAGTGGAAAAATTTGTCTTCCATGCAAACGGTCGCTTGAAAATGGAAAACTGCCACAATTTGCAACCCCTGGCCAAATAAGATGTAATACACCACTACCAGATGTAAGTGCACTTACAGAACTTGAAGAGAGACTTGTGTCTCTGCGAATTGCATTTGCAAAAATCGGGCCCTGGGGCTATAAACAACCCCAGATGGGATTAACAAGATCAATTATTAATGGGCTTGTACATCTAGATGTTGTGCAAAAATCCTTGCCACAATTCATTAGCGATACAATGACAAATGTTGTGGCTCTCAAAAGACGCTTGCGATACAAAAATGTGTATCAGACAAGCAAAGTGTGTGTGCATGTTGTTATGAAAGCATTAAAGGAATTATGTTCCAGGGCATTGTATAAAGCACAGAACATTTGTATAAATGAGAACTGGAACAATGTTCTTGGAGAGGAGGATGACAACTCTGTAGAGACTCTCGAAAATGCTAGTGAATCTGATACAAGTGATGAATCGGAGAATGAAACACCTGCTGAGACATTGGTGCATGGATTCACTAATTCACAGTGCATTCGTGACTTGCAAGACAAGATTGTCAAAATTCCACCTGCTGAGGGGAAACATCCACTTGGAATATTCAACAACATATTCCCTGAGGAAATGAACTTCCCAACACTCTTCTATGGAGATCCATGTCCCACTAACATTACAGAACGATTCAGTTATCATAAAATAGTTCAATGGGAGCTACTACATTCAAGCGGTGACTTCTCATGTCACATAACAAATTTGTTTTTCAAAACAACGCGCATAATAATAGAGCAAGTTATGTCTTACATGTGGGTCCGAATAAGAAAATGTCAGTTACAAGGAAGAAAGTTGTTGGCCAAGGATGTCAAGTACAAAGTAAACCTAGAAAAAATTCTGAAATCTGATATTGGATACATAGATTTCAAAAACATTTGCATCTCTCCTGACTATTTGCAACAAAACAAGAAAAATATTTTTGCAATGATCCGGCAATTGGGCCCGCTAACATTTTTCATTACATTTACAAGTGCAGAGCATTGCTGGGATCCATTGGTCGTTGTCATATCTGAGTTGCATAGGAACAGGAAACGTAAAAAATAAATCGATAAACTGGAAAATAATGGCATTGATTACCTCATAAGAAAAGACCCGGTGACATGTACTTGCTACTATAGACATAGAATAAATTCTTTGAGACAATTGATATGCCATGATGAAACGTTTTCCGGAAAAATATCATACTACTTTTTTGTGACTGAATTCCAGAATATGGGGAATGGACATGACCACGCACTCTTGTGGATAGAGGGTGCACCAATCTATGGAGCTGACAACAATTCACAGATCAAGCAATTTGTGGACAAATACATAACATGCAACACAGATCATTTGGATCCATAACTTGCCAAAGTTCATAGACATTATCATACAAGAAGTTGTAGAAAATGAAAAAACTCGCATTGCAGAAACAAATTTCTCGTGCCGCCAATGAGAGAAACAAGAATCATAGAGACACTTAGTTTAGAGGACAATGTTGTTGTTGAGAAATCTAAATCCTTGTTTTCATTTCTAGAACAAGGAGAGTTTGACGAGTTGATGAGATTTGATGACTTCTTGGCAGAGCTAAATCTATCAGAAGATGAGTACATCCAAGCCATACAATGTAAGCTTAAACAACCAACAGTTTTCCTTAAATGAAAACTTTCCCATATTTGGAACAAAAGTTTCTCCAAGGACATGCTAGTTATGTGGAATGCAAATACAGATGCGCAATACGTTCTCAATGCATATGCTGCAGCATCGTGTTGTACCTCGTATATGACAAAGGTTGACAAATCTATGACAAGTACATTTAGAAGAATACACAAAGAAAATGAAAGAATTCATATTGATGCCATACAAATGATACGTACGCTTGGAAATAAATTTCTTAATCTTCAACAAATGTCTACTCAACAAGCAGTCCACATTGCACTTTCCATGCCCCTCAATTGTAGTTCAAGAAAATGTGTCTTCATAAACACATCTTCACTTGAGAAACGCACATGGACATGAAAATTCAGAAGATGTGCTATGTCGCTCTATTATTGATTATTACCTCCAGCGTCCATCTCCTATTAGGCATATCTTCTTAGCAGAATTCGTATCGCATTACAAAAAAAATGGTGTGCCCATATCAAAAATAAACAAAAAACCTTTGTGATACGGTTTGTCAAATACAATAAACATTGTGACTATGAAAACTATTGTAGAGAAAAATTGTTGCTATACGTTTCGTTCGATGAAAACAAAGAGACATTAAAACATAAATTCTCTAAATGGGAAGCTGCGTATGTTGCCTATGAGACTATAGTGCAAATCAGTGAAGCTAGTTTTACTTACAATGTTAATCCAACATGGGGTGATCTAGAAAACCAGAACTCCCTGTGAATCCTATGACTTGCAAGCAGATTTTCCTCGTCCTCGAGCAGGTAGCAATGAAAAACGTATCAATCTTGGTTTTCAAGTCACAAAACATCATTTCCTTATTGAAAATAATGAATACCACAGAATAAGACATTTTTTGAATCGAGAACAACAAACAATTCTAAAGGACTTAAAAAACGCTTGAACATGGACATTCCTGTGCACTTGTTCCTTACAGGCGGAGCAGGAACAGGCAAGACATTCACAGTGAAAGAATTGTTCCAAATGATTATATGAATATATGATTCAAACAATTCCTCTGATCCTATGAAACCAAAAGGCCTAATAGTTGAATACATAGGAAAAGTTGCATATAATGCAGGTGGAACAACAGTCTACTCTGCATTTTTAATGCCTTTCAACAAGTCACAGTTTCTTCCACTTAGCAAGGAAATGTTAGATATGTTGTCTAATCTTTATGACGAACTCCAACATGTCTTTATAGATGAAGCATCTTTGATTGGAAGTCTCTTCTTGTATTCCATTGACAACCGACTAAGAAGCATAAAACATGTGCACACGAAATACTTTGGAAACATTGACATGATATTCTATGGGGATCTTTACCAGGCACATCTAATCCAAGATTCTTTGATATTTGAACAACCTATGGTTAACATCGAAACAATGACACATGACTTATGGAGAGACAATATTAAATGCTTTGAATTGCATACTACAATGCGTCGGACAAATGAAACATTTATTGCAATTTTGAATAGAATGTGTACAAAGAGCCAAACATATGATGACTTAACATATATCAATTCGAGGTGCTTGCGACCTGCACCAACAGAACCAACATTCCCTTACCTATTCTACACAAAAAGGATGTTTCAATGCATAACAGGTACATGCTATCGCTCATGTCTAGCGATGATATCATCATCAATTCAATTGACCTGGAAGAATACAACCATGGAAATGTGCCACGTCATGAACATACAACCACTTTACCTTTGCAGCTTGTCTTGAAATTAGAAATGATGGTTGAAATATATGCCTGCAACTATGATTCAGAGGATGGCTTGGTCAATGGTGCAGATGGAATACTCAAAGGCTATACTTAAACAAAAAAACTTGATGTCCTTTGGATTAAGCTCCATGAACTGCATATAGGCAAGCGACAAACAAGAAAGTTGGCTTATCTATATAATTCAAACACTGCAAGCGATTGGACACCTATTTTGCGAATATCAAAGCCAGTATCGACATCAGCAAAGACAGGTCGACTGAAAATTCGAAAACAATTTCCAATTAAACTTGCATGTGCACGTACAATCCACAGATCGCAAGGACTAACACTTGATAATGTTTCATTTTAGCCTACTAGAATTTGGATACATGGACTTGTATACACATCATTGCCCTATGTCAGAAGCATAGACTCATTGTATTTACTGATTCCTCTTACAAAAGATAACTTCAAATTCAAACAGAAAGTTGATATTGAAATGGAACACCTCAGGACTACCACAAAATGGCATCTGCAGTATGATTACCAATTCATACAAACAAAGTCATATGTATCAATTCTCTCGCTTAACACATGCATCTTACATGCACACATGGATGATATACTCAATGACTATGATACAATGCAATCTGATATTATGTGCTTGCAGGATACATACATGGCATTGTGCATGCAAAACAAACAATTTCCAAATCACAATTGCATATCAAGTTACATTACACATGGTGTGATGATATTGGTGAAAAAACATGTACCAATTTTGGACCATATACATTTCGAAGAAAAGAATGTTGAGATGGTGCTTGCAAAAATATTTTTCCATGGAACAGAAATTGCAATACTAAATCTGTATGTTGCTCCCCATGCAGAATTCTCCAACATACTAAATGTTATTTCCAATGCATTAGGCCATTTGCATCTGAACGGATCCATTGTGCTTGTAGGAGACTTCAATATTGACATGCTACAAAATAATGCCAGAACAAAAGAATTGGAAAACTACATGTGCAAATACAGTCTCTTCTTTCTTTTGAACAACACAAGCCATGTGCAAAACGCACTTATTGACCATGTGTGGTCAAATGTTCCCATTCCTCAATACGGCATCTTTATCTTAGACACATATGGGTCTGATCATGATACAATTGGTATTGCACTTGAATTATGAGATATACATCAAACATATTGCAAAGTCATGTTTCTATGTTTCAAAGCATATCTATATAGCTTGTTGCAAAAACAAAAAAAAGACAAATTATCCAGCTTCTTAGTTTTCCCTGGTTTTTACACATACTGGTCTGGTCACCACATAGTTGGTGTTGCACTTGAATTATGAAATATACATCAGGCATATTGCAGAATCATATTTGTATGCTTCAAACCATATCTGTCTATCTTGTTGCAGAAACGAGATATCCAACTTCTTAGTTTTCCCTGGTTTGTAATTGCTTTTGGTCACAACTTATTTTTGGCATACACACACACACACACACAGAAACTTGAATGAAATAAAATAAAAATAAATAAAAAATAGGTATATTCTTTTAACACTATTTGTTACTCTATTCCTCTTAGTCTATTTTATTTAGTCCATGTACATAGTACTTGATTTTTTATTTACATGTCAACTTATGTTCATGTCCGCTTTGTTTTGTGCTTTTGTTCATAGAAACAAACAAGAAAACTAGACACCGCAAAGAACTCCTAACCATGAATGTAGAAGAATCCATGCAAAGGTGTGTTTTTCTACCCATGTTCCATATCCAATAATTTTTCGTTTACTCTGTATGTATTTGTTGAACTGGTTTGCAGATCTGGTTTTTTTTTTTTCCTCCTTGGACACTCCATATATTCCTGTACATTGGCTTGTCTTTGTGTCAATTATATTTTCTGTGTTGTTATCTTGAAATAAGTAAATTTGTACTCCATCTTTTCTTTTCATGTTTTCCCACGTAACAGTTTGTTTTCATGTCGATTCTTACCTCCCTTTATTTTTCTTGTTCTATACTTAGTCGTTCTCCCTTTTTCCCCCCCCCCTCTATTATCCATTTCTGATTCTATGCTTAGTCCCATGTCTATGTTCATTTTCATAGTTCACAAATTTTATGGCTATCGGTTCCTGCATAAGTGCCATCGAACTCTCATGTCTCGTGTGCACGGTATACATCTTGCGCCCGAAACTTCAGTGATCTACAATTCCACTCGGACTCGAAGCTTGTGACTCATTTTTCCCAGCATCTGTTGATATTTTTCCCAGTTCATCTCAACAGTTAGCCAATTTTATGTCCACGGGTTCCCCCCAATGCATTATCGAACTCCCATGCCCCGTGTTCGGATAACATCCTGCATCCAAAACTCCAGTTATATACAATTCAGCCTCGGGCTCCTCGAACTCCCAAGCCTCACTCTTTATCGAACTCACAATTTGTATATCCATCTATATCTTGACATCACGAGTCCAACCGAGCACTTTCATTTCCTTAGCCAATTTTATGGTCACGGGTTCCCGGCTACGCGTTATCGAACTCTCATTCCCCGTGTTCCAAGTATACATCTTCCATCCAAAACTTGGGTGATCCATGTCTATGCTTGTGGGTTCCCAAGATGGCAGAGTGGAAGATTTCATGTCCACCTATATCTCTACATCACGAGTCCGACCAACCATCGTTCATTTTCATAGTTCGCGAATTTTATGGCCGTGGGTTCCTGTGTGTGCGCCATCCAACTATCATGCCTCATGTGCGCGGTATACATCTTGCGCTCGAAACTTTGGTGATCTACAATTAGACCCGGACTCGAAGCTTGCGACTCATTTTTCCCAGCATCTGTTGATATTTCAAAGCATTTGTTGATATATTTCCTAGTTCATCTCAACAGTTAGCCAATTTTATGACCGGGGGTTCCTATTTAAGTTTTAAACCTATGAAGTAAAGAAATGCATATAGATTCTTAAGCAAAACAGAATTTAATCAATGGCTCATACACAGAGTACACAAAGATTTTATACCGGAAACCCTCAAACGGGAAAACCTTTCTTATATTCATTATATCGAATTTCACCATTCACTATACAATATATACAATGTTTTTAGGTATTTCGAAGATACCAAAACCCTAATCCCTAAAACCGAGATTATTTTTAGTAAACCGCTAAAAATAGAAAAATTCACTAATACTACTAGAGGGATCGTCAGACGCAGTTGTCATATCTGACGCGCCCACACACACACACATGCAAAGAATATAATAGATACCCAACATTATCCCACTTGTTGTTTTCTTTGCATCCAGAGGATTATGTAGTCAACAATCCAGGGCAGCAATGCCCATTGTTACTCTACACCAGGAGAACTTTTTTGTGCTCACAGACTTTGTCAATGAATCTGCAACATTCTTCAAAGTGTCAACCTTTTCTAGCAACACCTTCTTTTCCTCAATCATGTCTCTCACAAAGTGATAATGAACATCAATATGCTTTGTCTTCGAATGATAAGTTGGGTTCTTTGCCAGGAAGATTGCACTCTGACTGTCACAATCTAATCTCACTGCTTGTTGTACCAACCCAATACATGAACACAATCTTTGTAACCATACTGCTTCCTTGCTTGCATGAGTGGCTGCCATGTATTCAGCTTCTGTATTTGAGAGTGCCACTATAGCCTGTCTTTTGCTCATCCAATTGATTTCTCCTCCAAATAGGTTAAACACATACCCACTTGTAGATCTTTTGCCATCCAGATCTCCAGCCCAATCTGCATCAACAAAGCCATGTATGTCCAACACTTTGTCCAATCCTGGTCTTCCTTGGTAGCACAATCCATAACTGGTAGTGCCATGCAGATACCTGAAGACCCTCTTTACTGTTGTCCAATGCTCCTTCCCTGGTTTTGACATATACCTACTCAAAACTCCCACTGCATGTGCAATGTCTGATCTAGTACAGACCATTGCATACATCAAACTGCCAACTGCACTGACATACGGAACATGGGACATGTCATCTTCTTCTTCCTGTGTTTTGGGACACTGATCTACAGATAACTTTACACCTATAGAATAGGAACCTTGCAGGGATGATTTTAAGGATGGAAATTTATTTTAAAATGTAGAAACCTTGGCGAATCTTACTAATCCTTCATATGACAACTATAAAACAATGGCGATATTTTTGTAAAAATATTCAAATTTCTAAGGATTTTATATAGTTTTTATAAAATTTTGGCAATTTTTAAGGTAAAATAATTTTATCCTATAGAATTTGAGCGAATCATTTTTAAAATAGCGAATCTCGTATTTGGAAAAACCATGGAAAATTAGCCCATGAGCGAAATTTAGCCCCTAAAATAATCCATGGAACCTTGACCGGTATACTTCCATTCATATTAAACCTCTGCAATATTGTCTCAACATATTTTCTCTGATTCAACCAGAGTTTCATGTTTGCACAATCTCTTTTAATCTCCATTCCCAGAATGAAGTTAGCAACACCGAGATCCTTCATGTCAAATTTGGAGGATAGTTGTGATTTCACTTCCTTGATAACATCCATGCTATTTCCTACCAACACCATGTCATCAACATACAACACTACATAAATGAAGTGATTACCAACCTGCTTGGAATATACACAGTGATCTGTCCTTCTTCTTACAAATCCCAATCTAAGGATGTATGTGTCAAACTTTTGGTACCACATCCTAGGTGATTTCTTCAAACCATATAGTGACTTCTTTAGCTTACAGACCAACTCTTTCTTTCCCTTCACTACAAATCCTTTTGGCTGCTTCATGTAGATTTCTTCTTCCAGATCCCCATGTAGGAATGTTGTCTTCACATCCATCTGTTCCACTTCAAGAT
>ML794637.1:335484-379461 GCA_009831015.1 Picea engelmannii
CCCATGTAGGAATGTTGTCTTCACATCCATCTGTTCCACTTCAAGATCAAAAGAAGCAGCAATAGATAAAAGAAATCTAATAGAAGTTAACTTAGCAACAGGAGAAAAAATCTCACCAAAGTCAATTCCCTCTACCTGGGAATGACCTTTTGCTACTAACCGATCTTTGTATTTCTCCACTTTACCTTGTGCATTAAACTTTTTCTTGAACAACCATTTGCTACCAACCGATTTTCTTCCAGCTGACAACTCAACTATATCCCATGCCTCATTCTTATCCAAGGCATCCATTTCTTCAACCATGGCCTTCTTCCAGAGTTTACTATCCTCTGAGTTCACTGCTTCCCTGACAGTTCTGGGATCATCATCAGTAATAGATAAAGCAAAATTGGAACGAAAATAAGGTGGACTATACATTTATGGTTTCCTTTTATCTCTCATGGATCTCCTCAATACTGGGGTATGAGGTTCTTCTTCTTCTTCTTCTGCTTCCTCTTCTTCAAATGATTCAGATTTTGCATCATCCAACTCAAGCTCAATTTTCTCAGGTTCGTCTTGCGTTGGTAGGAATTCTTGTTTGGAAACATCTTTTACCTCTTTGAAAACAACATCTCGACTGTAAACAGTCTTCTTGGTTTCTAGGTTCCAAAGCTTATAACCTTTGACACCATATTTATAACCAATAAAGATACACTTTTCAGCCTTTTTATCCAGCTTACTCCTATTTTCCTTTGGAACATGTACATAAGAATCACAACCAAACACTCTAAGATGTTGAAGAGAGGGTTTCTTTGTAGACCATACCTCGTGTGGAGTTTTATCATCCAATGTTGATGAAGGTGATCGATTGACCGGGTAACATGTTGTTTCCATTTCCTCTTCCCATAATTCTTGTCCTAACCCGGCACCGCTGAGCATGGTACTTGTTTTTTCCATTAGTGTCATGTTCATCCTTTTTGCAACTCCATTCTCCTGAGGAGTGTATGGAGTAGTCTTCTTCCTTGCTATATCACACTTCTTACAAAATTCTTCGAATTCATTTCCGCAAAATTCTCCACCATTATCTATTCTCAATACCTTTATTTTCTTCTCTGTCTGATTTTCTACCAAAGCCTTAAACTATTTAAATTTATCAAATACCTTAGATTTATTTCTAAGAAAATAAATCCATGTGTTCCTTGAAAAATCATCTATGAATGAAACATAATACACAGATTTAGCTAAGGATGGAAAAGGAACAGGTCCAAACACATCACTGTGTATCAACTCTGAGATCCCCTTTGCTCTTGTAGCACCAAATGGGAATCTTACTCGATTTTGTTTACCATATATGCAATGTTCATAGAAATCAAAATCCAGAGCACAATTAGACATACCTTCAACCATGCCTTTACCGTGTAGTGTTTGAAGACCCTTTTCTCCAATATGCCCCAGTCTTTGATGCCACAACATGGTCTTCTTTTCAGGGACAATATTGGTCTTGTCTTCTTTATTTGTCTGCTCAAGGACAACAGAACTGTTACACCCATTAGTATAAGTGTTTCCCAACAACTTGTACAGCGTTCCACACTGAATTCCCCTCATCAAGACCATTGCCCCTCGTACCATCTTGCAAGTGTTCTTTCCAAATACAGTATCCGCTCCTGCATCATCCAACTTGCTTACAGATATTAGGCTCCTGGAAAGTTTTGGAATGTGCATAACCCCAGGGAGTGTTCTAATCCTTCCATCTTTTAGCAGCAACTTAACCCTTCCACGTCCCAAGATTTTTGTTGTCGAGTCATCTTCTAGGAATACATCACCACCATCATATTTTTCATATTCAAAGAACCACTCCCTGTGAGGAGTCATATGGTATGATGCACCTGAGTCGATCAACCATACATCATGGTCTGCATGTGTACTTGTAGATGCTAGGTAAACATCACCTCATTCTTCAGTGGAGGTTTTTGCCTTTGTGGAAGAGGTACTATCAGATCCCTTTGGTTTTTCAACCTTCTTAGACTTGCAATCTTTCTTATAATGCCTTGTTTTACCACACTTCCAACATTTCCTCAAAGATTTTCCTAGAAACTTAGATCTACCTGTAGATTTAGATCTCCACCCCGAAGGCTTACCGGGGTTCCTGTCTTGGGTACGCTTTCTTACAAATAAAGCATCTGTGTTGTGTCCATCCATGCTTTTTCGCCTCATCTCTTCAGATAACAAGGATGAAACTACATCCTCATACTTCAATGTAGATTGAGTGGTACTACCAATTGCTACAACTAGATTATCCCAAGAGTCTGGCAAAGAACATAATAAAGTAATACACTTATCTTCTTCTGCAATCGTAATATTAACAGAGACAAATTGACTTACCAAAGTATTAAACACATTTAGATGTTCTGTCACAGAATCTCCATCTTCCATCCTAAGATGATACAACTTATTTCGACGAAAAAACTTGTTTACCAGGGACTTTGATTGATACAAATTCCCCAACTTATCCCATAGTTCCTTGGCTGTAGATTCTCCCGAGACATTCAACAAAACCGAATCTACCAAGCAGAGTCGAATAGTACTCCTTGCTCTTTTGTCCAACTTCTCCCAATCTTCCTTCGACATACCAGTAGTTGGTGTACTAGTAGTTTGTGTACTAGTAGGTTGTGTACCAGTAGCCTATGTGCTAGTAGACGGTGTACCAGTAGGTTGTGTACCAGGATCCACAATGATCCATTGTTCTTTATCTACAAGAAGGTCCTCCATATTGAGCTTCCATAGCTCAATTTTTTTACCGTTGAACTTCTCTATCTCGATTCTAGATGAGCTCGCCATTCCTCTTTCTATAATCGAATCTCCACTGCAAAAGCTCCCACTAAACCCAGGTTTATCACAGACCCAAGATAAACTTGATCTATCAAGACCGAGCCAAACCCTCAACAACAAAGGCGTCCCTCTGAAGCCAAAAACGAGCTATGATACCACATTTAAGTTTTAAACCTATGAAGTAAAGCAATGCATATAGATTCTTAAGCAAAACAAAATTTAATCAATGTCTCATACACAGAGTACACAGATATTTTATACCGAAAACCCTCAACAAGGAAAACCTTTCTTATATTCATTATATCGAATTTCACCATTCACTATACAATATATACAATGTTTTTAGGTATTTTGTAGATACCAAAACCATAATCCCTAAAACCGGGATTATTTTTAGTAAACCGCTAAAAATAGCAAAATCTGCTAATACTACTAGAGGGATCGTCAGACACAGTTGTCATATCTGACGCGCCCACACACACACATGCAAAGAATATAACACATACCCAACACCCCCCCAATGCATTATAGAACTCCCATGCCCCGTGTTCGGATAAAATCTTGCATCCAAAACTCTGGTTATCTACAATTCGACCCCGGACTTCTCCAACTCGCAAGCCTCACTCTTTATCGAACTCACAAATTGTATATCCATCTATATCTTGACATCACGAGTCTGACCAAGCGCTTTCGTTTCCTTAGCCAATTTTATGGCTGCGGGTTCCCATGTACACGTTATCGAACTCTCATTCCCCATGTTCTGAGTATACATCTTCCATCTGAAACTTGGGTGATCTACAATTCCAGCGCGGACTCCCAGGTTCAAAAAAGTACCAAAGCATCTTCAATTCTCATCCATGCCCCACCACATTCGCCCCTTCCTAATAGACATTAATTATTATTTTACTGGTGACAGTTCAGAGATGTTCGAAAATATTAGCATTAATCAGCGGAAAGCTCGAGGTAATCTCCCATTAAAATGCATTTATGGGAGAATATTATGGAATCTGATTAGTTTCCTTTGTCAATCTTGAATTCGCAAAACAATGATGGTTTTTTTGGTTTTTTTGAGATGTCATTGTAGCAAGAATTCAATATTGTGTTGGCCTGCTGTCATCTACAAAGGTATTCACATGATGTCGCTCTTTAGTATTGTGCACATAATTTTAGAACCTTATAGGTTTGCATATCTGAGGCTTTGCCTGCATATGAAAATGTTGCTCCACCATTCCAATTTGAACATAGTTTTCATTTGGACCACAGAGAACAACAATAAAATAAAATAATATGAAATTTGTTTAACTAAATATCAACAAATTATCTTCTGACTTGAACCTGCTTCTGTCAAAATCTAGGTATATTGCACAGTTGTCAATGTTTTCCTTGTTTTTCAATAGTTTCTCGATTTCACTACCATCTTCGCACGCTTTCCCAATTCAAATTGATGATGCTTTTATTAGCCTTGAAAATATTGGCATTAAAAGGAGAAAAGGTCGAAGACATCTGTCATTAAAACACATTGAACCAAGATTTACCAGAGATTGTATTATGATGTTGCAACGTCCATTTTAAATACAATCAGGAACAAAGGAAGGTTTTCATCACCTTATTGTTGCAGCTCGACATCATGTCTGTGGAGATACCCTGAATATTTTCGGGCACGAGGACCAGCGTTTTCAGTGGTCCATAGCTTATGACTACTACTCGTCCACTTCTGCCCAGATGAAAGTTATCTCAACATCTGAAATTGCAACGGCACATTGTATCCCCGATTTTTATTTTTTTTACTTGAAGGACTTGGTCACGTGTTGTGTTGAGAACTATATTTCGAACCAGCGGATTGTCCAGATGGGCAACCATTTCCAAATCTCCCTATCGCCTAAAGTATTTCGAAAGATGTTAACACTTCCCGACCCAATGCCTACTTTTAAGGGCGAGAATTGCAAGCAGTTCTTAAATAAGAATGGTAATGAACTAGACCTATTGCTGAAGTTATTACAGGACCCAGCACCCGCTCCTTGGGACATGACCATATTACAAGTTAGTGCATGTAAAAACCCTTTTCGAAAAAATGCATTGCTTTTCACGAGGACAACGAGACAAGCAAGTGCAACCGGCATCTCTCGGATGATTCTGTATATTTTATATTTTACGATCAAGCAACAAACCATCTTCCATTGACGCAAACTGATTTTCATTCAAAACTCTTCCCAGTTATTGCAATACAGGAGGCAGAAGAAATTATTTATGCCACCTTATTTAATTTTCGTCATGCCGAATTGCTATCCATTTCCTGGACTATCTATGTGTAGGAAGTTGAACTCTGAATTTGACCCATTAACATTATCGTGCCAGAAATTATGGAGACATGACACTTGCCGGCTATTTTATAAGGTCTTCAATTATTTTGTTTCATTTTTTAAAGCATTGATATTTCGAAGGTATTTCCCCTGGTTCTCTGGCCAGCCGACAATCTTCCTGGATAGGAAGGACACAGTAGAAGAAATGGAGAACTATAATGTTATAAGGATTTTCGGGTCTAAACAAAATCCTTGCTTCCTTCCATGTCACATATCTGGTACAATGTTTTTTGCTGGAACAGCAAGGGATTACATCTATTGGTTACAATTTTTTCCATGAAAAAAGGAAAGGACAATTCATGTATATGCCTTGGAAAGTCCGGGATTTCATGGTCAGGAACCACTTCAACAGTTCTTTCACTTACACTATCCTGAATGGAATCTGAACCAGTACCAAATATTCGAACAAGCAGAACCAAAAAGATCTGGGTGAAAAAAGTGCCCAATCCCCGACTACCACAGCCAAGACCACAACATCTCATGGCAGTACTCCAATGGCTTACCCAAGTAACAAAGTCACACACAGTTCTTTAGGCGGAGGAGGAGATAAGAACCCTCCCTCTGGAAAAATTGAAATTTGTCACAAGATTCCTGTGGGCAAAAAACGGAAAACAATAGTCCAAGAACAGGAGAGACCGAGGGGAGAAATTGATATCTACGATCTCTCCCTCAAGGTTATGGAACTAGAAATTGACATTGAAAAATTGTTCCCTGACGACGATCACCTAGATAGCACTGCTCCTCACAATCCTAGGATGGAAATACTTGGCATAGATACATTGGACGAAGAAGAATCTTTTGCATTTCAAAGCGTTGTTTTTTACAGTGAATCGAAAAAATTGATTATTGAAAACAAAGATGTAAAGAATAAGAAAGGCACATCTCGTTCAGAGTTCAACCTACGCAACATGCGCCCTTCCCAGATATCCAAGATGCACTGAGCAACTGGAGGTGCTCTAGACAACTCTATTAGCAGCCTTGAAACAGAGAACCTCATGTTAAAGATGTGAATCAAAGAATTGGAGGCAACTCTAATGCCTCTTCCACTATTTTCTACTCCTTTGGCAATGGTCGGGTCCACCACACTTGCGCCAAAGTTAAAAGGATTAGAAAGCCTTCTCACATCGGCCCGAGACTATGTGGAAAAGAATATAAACAAAAGAATGGAATTAATAACAGAAGCTTGGGAGATGTCAAAGAATATGGTCTCTTTTGGAACAAGATCACATGATTTTCATCAGTATCTACAAGCAGATCTCAAGAATGAGCAAGGTTTTTATCTCGATGTAGTTTTACCATTTGGTTTTGAAGTTACCGATATGACGGAATCCAGAAGAAGACAAGAGGATCTCCCTTCCCTGGATCGAATAGACCAACTAAACGCATGTTGGAAAGAAAAGGTAAAGAACCTGATTGGTATTGTTCAAGAATGTAGCTAGACCATATCTAAAAGAGACAAACTATTCAAGAATCTAACTGAGATAGATCTAGTTGGCAGCACCAATGAAGTCCATGACCCAAAATTAATATTAAACTCGTTTTTTTTAACCAAACAAGCATTTAATGATCAAGTTCATATCTATAAAAGACTATCATTTGAAAATTTCTGTGGCATTCTTGAATATGGTGAAGATGACATGAAAACTTGGTTAGTCGGTTATGCAATTAGAAACAAAAATATTCAAGAAGCATTGCAAAACTTGTCTATTGATCTAAGGGACTTGGAAAGTGAATTCTTCAATATAAAAATCTGGCATGAAATGAATGTGGCACCCATGAGGAGTTACATCAAAGAATGGTTGAAAAAAGTTGTCGATCAGATTACCAATGAAGATCAAAGACGAGGAAAGCCATAAAAGGACATCAGTGACGAAATTACAAGACATTGCACACCATCATAGTAAGTTGATATTGATTACATTCTTATGTCTTCGTCCAATTATTCTAACAAATCTTTAATCCAGATCTGACAATTTTCTCTTTCTTCTTGCCAGGTTTTGTTGATTTCCATCATCGACTTTCTTCTTTCTGCAAACTTCATTCTTGTACATCTTTGCTTCGTAGACCGCGACAGTCCCAATCGGAGTCATTCTGGCAAACGCATTTTTATTTCACAGAATATGTACTGAACTATAGTTTTTTTTGGCAAATTCGAAGACATCCCTTTTTTTGGAAAATATTCTCAAATGTATTTTGTGACGAAGTTTATCTAAATATAAATATTTGGGGTTGTTCTATGCTGATGTTCAATGCTCAGTGTTGTTATTTGGAATTTGTATTTCTTCGTAAAATTAACTCATTTCATTGTACATTTTCTTTTTATATATTGTGCATGTATTGCAGCTTCCTATATTTCAAAATATTCTTCGATATACAAAATGTAAAATCGTGTATTTTTTTCTTTGTTCCTTGTAGGTTTGAAAAAAAAAATTTGAGCCCAAAACACCATTCAAATTCAAACATGCTTTACATTTGGACCACAAATAATCTAGTAAGATACATTAATATGAATACATTTTAAATAAACATAAACAAAATCCCTTTAAACTTGAACCTCACTTTCTCGGGCTCCTGGGTTGTCCGTGGGTTGATTGGTTAGCAGACTGTCAAATCCTCATTTCCATCTATATCTTCACATCAGGAACTTGACCTACGACTGTCCCTTTCAGCACTTGTCCAAATATCTCACCGCGGTGTCCCAACTTAGCACTATCGCATTCTTATCCCGCCTGTTTTGTTATATACATCTTGCACCCAACACTTTCGTCATATACATTTTGCACCCAACAATTATGTTATAAAAGATAAGTATAGAAGATGGAAAATAAGGGTCAATATATTGACATCTGTGATAGATATCCCATTTGCTCGCAAGATCTTTTCTGCATGTTTCTTGAGAAGTTATATATTCTTTGATATACAAAATGTAAAGTCATGAATTTTTTTCTTTGTTCCTTGTAGGTTTGAGCAAAAAAAATTGAGCCCAAAACACCATTCAAAATCGAACATGGTTTACATTTGGACCACAAATAATCTAGTAAGATACACTAATATGGATACAATTTAAATAAACATAAAAAAAATCCCTTTAAAATTGAACCTGACTTTCTCGGGCTCCTAGATTGTCCGCGGGTTGATCGGTTAGCGGACTGTCAAATCGTCATTTCCATTTATATCTTCACATCAGGAACCCAACCAACGACCTTCCCTTTCAACACTTGGCCAAATACCTCACTGCGGCATCCCAAATTAGCACTATCGCATTCTTATCCCGCGTGTTCTGTTATATACATCTTGCACCCAACACTTTCGTCATATACATTTTGCACCCAACAATTTCGTGATAAAAGATAAGTATAGAGGACGAAAAATAAGGGTTAATATATTGACATTTGTGTTAGATATCTCATTTGCCCGCAAGATCTTTTCTGCATGTTTTTGGAGAAGTTATATACTTATTGCAAATACTTGGAAAGGAGTACAAAGGTGGCGGACACATAAATACCCGTGGAAAGCGGTCAAGCGGGCTTCGAAATAGGGTGGCAAGGGTTCTCAACGAGAAGTAAGGCCCGGACTGTTAAATTGTATATATCGGAACATTTCAGTGCAAAATGTGTAACACAAAGAAGGTGTTCCTGCCATCGTCAATTCAAATTCATTATGCCTTCACTAGTGACAACCCAGTGCACAACTTTACTTATTCGCATTAACAAGCAAATAATGTATTTATAATCTAGTAAGATACATTAATATGGATACATTTTAAATAAACATAAAAAAAATCCATTTAAACTTGAACCTGACTTTCTCGTGCTCCTAGATTGTTCGCAGGTTGATCGATTAGCGGACTATCAAATCCTCATTTGCATCTATATCTTCACATCGGGAACCTGGCTGATGACCGTCCCTTTCAACACTTGGAAAAATATCTCACCGCAGCATCCCAACTTAGCGCTATTGCATTCTTATCCTGCGTGTTTCGTTATATACATCTTTCACCCAACACTTTCATCATATATATTTTGCACCCAACAATTCCATGACAAAATATAAAATTAATATATTCACATATGTGATAGATATCCCATTTGCTCGCAAGAGCTTTTCTGCGTGTTTCTGGAGAAGTTATATACTTATTGGAAGGTGGCGGGCACAGAAATATCTGTGGAAAGCGATCGGACGGGCTTCAAAATAGGGTGGAAAGGGTTCCTGAGGACACGAAAGGCCCCGACTGTCAAATTGTATACATTGGAACATTTCAATGCAAAATGTGTAACACAAAGAGGGTGTTCCTGCCATCCTCAATTCAAATTCATTCTGCGTTCACTAGTGACAACTCAGCACACAGCTTTGCACGACTTAGTGTTGTCGATTTCTTGTGCCCCCCCTATTCTGTGATATACATGTTTCACACAACAGTTATGTTATATAAATTTTGTGTCATTTACAATTCGACCCCGATTATAGAACCCGCCTACCTGGGAATCCGCAATCTGAAAAGTGGCTAGGCATTGAATGGCTAGCAGTCGTTCGGAGTCACGGCATAAAAGCACGAGCGCAAATGTGAACGGGTGCGTCCGCCAACGCGCATTGGGACATTTTTGGTAATACGACTAAGTAACGAGAAAGAGAGAGTAGAGTGGAAAAACAAACATGAATTTCGTTGAGTATAGAAGAGGGAGAAGAAGGTCTGATATATTCAAATCTGCAATTGATAATCCATTTCCTACCAAGATATTTTTTGTATGTTTCAAATGTGGAAAGCGGTCGGATGGGCTTCAAAATAGGGTGACAAGGGTTCCTGGGGAGACGTAAGGCCCTGCCTGTCAAATTGTATATGTCGAAACATTTCAGTGCAAAATGTGTAACACGAAGAGGGTATTCATGCCATGTTCAATTCAAATTCATACTGCTTTTACTGGTGACAACTTAGTGCATAGGTTCGCTTATTGGCAGTAACAACCAAAAAATGTATTCAACGGCCATTTACAGGAGCCCAACCAACCCCCGGGTTGGCGCTATTATAGATCTTGCACCCAAAACTTGTGCCATCTACAATTTCTCCTTATACATCTTGCACCCAAAACTTTTGTGGTCTACAATTTGTCCACATATTGAAACATAGTTTGCATTTCGACCACAAATAATCTATTAAGATACATTAATATAAATACAATTTAAATATAAATACATTGGTGGTATGGGACCTGACTTTTTTCGAACTCATTGATTGGTCCTATATCGTCACATCATGAGCCCAAAAGACCGCATTTCCTTTCAACACTTAGCCAATTATCTGTCTGTGGGGTCGCAACTTAGCGCTATTGAATTTTTATGGCCCCCTATTCCGTGATATATGTATTCAACAACAATTTACGGGAGTCCGACCGACCCCCGGGTTAGCGCTATTATAAATCTTGCACCCAAAACTTTCGTCATCTACAAGTGCGTGATATACATCTTGCACCCAGAACTTTTGTACTCTACAATTCGTCACCACTTCACCCTATCGATTTCTTATGCCCCCTTTTCCATGATATACATGTTGCACACCACACTTCCGTGATATACATTTTGCACCAAACACTTGCATCATATACAATTCCACCCCGGTTATAGAGCCTACCTATCCAGGAATCCTCGATCTGAAAAGTGGCCAGGCATCGAATGGTTAGCGGTCCGGCGGAGTCATGATATAAAAGCACGAGCACAAATGTGAACCGGTGCATCTGCCAATGCGCGCATTGGGACATTTTCGGAAAAACGGCTAAGTAACGAGAAAGAGAGTAGAGAGGAAAAATGGTCAGACAGGATTCAAAATAGGGTGACAAGGGTTCCTGAGAAGACGTAAGGCCCTGCCTATCAAATTCTATATATATTTTGCTACTACTCGTGACAACTCAGTGCACAGGTTCGCTTATTAGCATTAACAACCAAAAAATGTATTCAACGGCGATTTACGGGAGCACGACTGACCCCCGGGTTGGCGCTATTATAGATCTTTCACCCAAAACTTTCGTCATCTACAGTTCCATCCTATACATCTTGCACCTAAAACCTACGTGGTCTGCAATTCGTCCAGATATTGGAACATGGTTTGCATTTCGCCCACAAATAATCTATTAAGATACATTAATATAAATACAATTTAAATAAATATATTTAAACTTGAACCCGACTTTTTCCGAACTCATTGATTGGTCATATATCGTCACATCATGAGCCCCACCGACCGCAGTTCCTTTCAACACTTAGCCAATTATCTCTCTGCGAGGTCGCGACTTAGCATTATCGAATTTGTATGCCCCTTGTTCCATGATATACGTTTTGCACACAACACTTTCGTGATATACATTTTGCACCAAACACTTCCATCATTTACAATTCGACCCCATTTCAGTGCAAAATTTGTAACACTAAGAGGGTATTCATGCCATATTCAATTCAAATTCATTTTTCTTTTACTGGTGACAACTAATCTTGCACCCAAAACCTGCGTCATCTACAATTCCACCATATACATCTTGCACACAAAACCTCCACGTTCTACAATTCGTCCAGATATTGGAACATGGTTTGCATCTCACCCACAAATAATCTATTAAGATACATTAATATAAATACAATTTAAATAAATATATTTAAAATATAACCTCACTTTTTTTCGAACTCATTGAGTGGTCCTATATCGTCTCATCATGAGCCCCACCGACTATGGTTCCTTTCAACAATTAGCTAATTATCTCTCCGCGGCGTCGCAACTTAGCGCTATCGAATTTTTATGCCCCTTGTTTCGTGATATACGTTTTGCACACAACACTTCTGTGATATACATTTTTCACCAAACACTTCCATCATTTACAATTCGACCCCATTCAGTGCAAAATGTGTAACACGAAGAGGGTATTCATGCCATCTTATCCCCAGGTTGGTGGTATTATAGATCTTGCACCCAAAACTTCCCTGGTCTACAATTCATCCACATATTGGAACATGGTTTGCATCTCGCCCAAAAAAAATCTATTAAGATACATTAATATAAATATAATTTAAATAAATATATTTAAACTTTAACCTGACTTTTTTTGAACTCATTGATTGGTCCTATATCGTCACATCATGGGCCCCACCGACCGCAGTTCCTTTCAACACTTAGCCAAATATCTGTCCACAGGGTCACGAATTAGCGCTATCGAATTTTTATGCCCCCTTATTCCATGATATATGTATTCAACAACAATTTACAAGAGTCTGACCGACCCCCAGGTTGGCGCTATTACAAATCTTGCACCCAAAACTTTCATCATCTACAAGTGTGTGATATACATCTTGCACCCAGAACTTTCGTACTCTACAATTTTTCGCTACTTCATGCTATCAATTTCTTATGCCCCCTATTCCATGATATACATGTTGCACACCACACTTCCGTGATATACATTTTGAACCAAACACTTGCGTCATATACAATTCGAACCCGGTTATAGAGCCTGCCTATTCGGAAATCCATGATCTGAAAAGTGGCTAGGCATCGAATGGTTAGTAGTCGGTCGAAGTCACGATATAAAAGCACAAGCGCAAATGTGAACCGGTCCATTCGCCAACGCGCCCATTGGGACATTTTCGAAAAAAACGGCTAAGTAACGAGAAAGAGAGTAGAGAGGAAAAATGGTCGGACGGGCTTCAAAATAGGGTGACAAGGGTTCTCGAGGAGACATAAGGCCCCGCCTGTCAAATTGTATATATATTTTGCTTCTACATGTGACAACTCAGTGGTTCGCTTATTGCCATAAAGAACCAAAAAAACGTATTCAACAGCGATTTACGGGAGCCCAACCAACCCCCAGGTTGGCACTATTATAGATCTTGCACCCAAAAATCACGTCATCTACAATTTCGTTGTATACATCTTGCACCAAAAAACTTCTGTGGTCTGCAATTCATCCACCTATTCGAACATGGTCTACATTTGGACCACAAATTATCTATTACGATACATTAATATAAATACAATTTAAATAAATATACTTAAACTTGAACCTGACTTTTTTCGAACTCGTCGATTGGTCCTATATCGTCACTTCATGAGCCCGACCGACCGCAATTCCTTTCAACACTTAGCCAATTATCTCTCTACGGGGTCGCGCCTTAGCGCTAACGAAATTTTATGCCCCATGTTTTGTGATATACATGTTGCACACAACACCTCCGTGATATACATTTTGCACCAAACACTTATGTCATTTACAATTCGATGCACTATTATAGATCTTGCACCCAAAACTTGTGTCATCTACAGTTTCGTTGTATGCATCTTGCACCAAAAAATTTTGTGGTCTACAATTCGTCCACATATTGGAACATGGTCTACATTTGGACCACAAATTATCTATTACAATACATTAATATAAATGCAATTTAAATAAATATACTTAAACTTGAACCCGAATTTTTTTGAACTCGTCGATTGGTTCTATATCGTCACATTATGAGCCTGACCAAATGCAGTTCCTTTCAACACTTAGCCAATTATCTCTCCGCAGGGTTGCGCCTTAGCGCTAACAAAAATTTATGCCCCATGTTTCGTGATATACATGTTGCACACAACACTTTCGTGATATACATTTTGCACCAAACACTTCCATCATTTACAATTCGACATGCTATTATAGATCTTGCACCCAAAACTTGCATCATATCCATTTCCGATGTATACATCTTGCACCAAAAACTTTTGTGGTCTACAATTCATCCACATATTGGAACATGGTCTACATTTGGACCACAAATTATCTATTACAATACATTAATATAAATACAATTTAAATAAATATACTTAAACTTGAACAAGACTATTTTCGAATTCGTCGATTGGTCCTATATCGTCACATCATGAGCCTGACCGACTACAGTTCCTTTCAACACTTATCCAATTATCTCTCCGCGGGGTCGTGCCTTTGCGCTAACGAAATTTTATGCCCCGTGTTTTTTGAAATACATGTTGCACACAACAATCCGTGATATACATTTTGCACCAAATACTTCTGTCATTTACAATTCGACCCCATTTTCCACAATTTACCTTGTAGCCTGCTTGGCAGGGACTACGCTACCACGGAGCACTTGTTTTAAAAGAAATCAATAATTTTGAGTTATGTTGCAAACACCCCTAAAACAAATTGGAAATAAGTACAAAATATAAAACTCTAAAGAAAAAGATAAAATAATATTTAAAAGATATTTATAAAATATTGTTTTTCATTATTTATAATAAAAAAAAAAGATACATTTTTAGTATAAATAGCTTTTAAAAATAATATTTTTATTTTTTAATATGTTGGTGTGAATTGGTGGGGTATCACTTATCAAAATTACTTAAAATCTATTTATAGTAGCAATAAAAATTATACTAAAACCAACAAATAATGATAGCTTCTTCTTATAATATAAGACAACAAAATTCTCTTAAATAAATTGTCAACTAATTATTATTTATTCTATAAAATAATTTTTCAATAAAATTGAAATGAAATGTGTTAAATAAAAAATATGTCTATATAGGTCTAAGCTTATCATTCACTTCTGAAATTAGAATGTTGCATGTTAATTTATTTATGAAAATAATAATAATAATAATGTAAAAGAAAGTTAAAATTAATGAATTTTAAGTGTCGGCAACTTAAAAATTCATGAGGATGCATGTTTTTCTTATGCCATTGAAGCTAATATCATCACACATAATTAATAAAATTAATAGTTACTATATTGTTATTAATTGTTTGACACCATTAGATAAAGACTCAATAAATTTGGTAATGTAACTTTCATCATAACCATATGAATAACCACTATACAATTATTTCCTCATATTCTAAAATATAATGGTATTTAAATCTAATGCCATTATTTTGGTTTTATACAATATTCAACTTTAGAAATTTTAGTCTGATAAATTTTGAGACGATGATAACCACCGTGATAATCGAATTTACAAACAGTTGGGACCAAATCTTTAATGTATATGGTTATCATGTCCATGAATTTGCAATTAAAACATATAATTATCATTACCATGAATTTACAATCAAAACATATAATTACCATGAACATGAATTTACAATAATAAAAAAATACAATGTAATTAGTGCGTTAAAAATGGCCAAAACTTTTGAGTAATCCACTTCACATGGTATACATGTATATGTCATTGTCATTGGAGTGGTTAAGCTCCTAATTTCCATTCATTATGAGTACATCCAACTCCACATGTCTCATGGTACCAGACATTGAATGAGTGGTCCATATTATTGTTAAATAAATCCCAACCGGTGGGAGAGGGAGAAGGCAACGATGTAACTTCTTTTAAGGATGATCTACCGGGAAGTGTAGATATGGGTGCACAACCATCTATGCTAGCTATAGAGAGTTAGGCTAGGGTAGGGTATATGCATAGGAGGAAACTCCTAAAATATATTAGGAGAGTTTCCTCCTAAAATATACTAGGAGTTAGAGGCTCTAAGAGAAAGGAGACATCAAACTAGACTATTCATTGAATAGTAGAAGATAACAAAGATGGCTGATAATTGTAAATTATGTTACAAATTTGGTTACAAAATCGTTTAAAAACAAATATGTGGTAGCATTGCACTTCACATCCAATAGAAGACATCTCATGTATTTATTCCAATGACATGAATTTAATGACTTCAATGAATAGATGTCATAGTTATCTAGGATTAAAACTCCAAACTTAGGTTATCTAAGTTTGGAAAAGAAAATTGAAGTGTGTGGATGTTTCGATGATTATTATGTATAATCTAAGATTATTTTGTTAGAGTTGGGCCATAAGACATAGAATTGACCAATGTGTAGTAAAAGTAATTTAAATATTATGAAAAAACATTGGACATAAAGAAAAATATTTGTAGTCAAAAACAAACTAATGAATGGTCAACTAAAAGTAAAATGTTATAGTCCCACCAAAAACTAAAAGTAAAAAAAAAATATTATCACATTAATCTATAGAGTTAGACTTCACAATTAACTTTTAAATTGTCAAATTTAAAAATACTTTTAAATTGTGAAACTGGTGTTACAAATCAAATAATATTTATGAATCTTATTTAAACTACATTGATAATATTTTTATATAATAATAACATATCATAATATCTTTATGTTGTTAAAAAACAGTTTACAAACTTACTTCATGAATGAGTGATCTACTTCTCTACAGTAAAACGCAAGAAGTGTCATTAGATAATTGAAATATAAAGGAAAAGTAATTCTACAATAAGATGCAAGAATCCTTATTAGATAATTGAATATGGAGGAAAAGTGGCATCAATTATTATTGGATATAACTTGAGTGGGTCTAATAGTTAAGAACATGTGTTTCCTCCTTGGAGGTCACAAGTTCAAATTCAAAAGGGGTAGGGTATGTATACCCCTCTAGACTTAAATAGCCAAATCATTGCTAATATATTACATTATTTTAATTATGTATCTATCAAGTGTTGAAAGCAAACTTTTAACATTTCGTCAAGTTTTGCACTCAAAAAAGGTTTTCACCTATCCCTTTGAGCACTTGATAGATCACAAGTTAAGATGGATCTATAATGGTTTAATAAATTAATATTAAAGTATTAAAATATATTAATTTGAAACATAACAAATCCAAACCAATATATATATTTTAATAGATTCAAATATATATATATATATATATATATATATATTCCTCCATTTTATAGAGATAAACAAGTTAGTTCTAATATTCCTAATTTTTATAAATTCAATCACTAATGTTCTATAAAGTACCTCACATGGAAAATTGAAAAAATAAGGTTATATGCATTTATTCCTCCATTTTATAGAGATAAACAAGGTTGCATGTCAGCGGAGTCCCTGCCAGGTTGGGATGGGAGTAAATGCGACCTAGTACATACACGTGGCTAGAAAGTTGAAATACATTGAAATACTTTTATACATAGGAAATATGTACTTTTGTAATGGATCATGAGTTGTCAGGCTGGCAATATACAAAAAGCACCGACAGTTCTGTGATACGGAAATTGGGCCTCTGATGTTCTCTGTGATACAAAAATCGAGGAGTGGAGTTGTGGACTATAGAAATTCATCACAAATAAAAAAATTATACATACGAAATATGTACTTGTATAAAGTAGATATTTAGTTTTATACATACGAAATTTCTACTTTTATAAAGTATGGGGAAGAGATTTTATAGAGGATGCAGGGAGCCCTCATTGCATACTTAGCCAGTTTTTGGATCGCGGGTTCTCGGGCTAGCGGGTTCAAAAATGGGCCTCTGATGTTCCGTGGCCTACAAATAGCACCGACAGTTCCTTGATATACAAAATGGCAGGCGGAGTTTAGTTTGCTTTAAAACTAAGGCTTTTCTTGGACAAAAAGATATAGCATTGTCGAATTAGTTTTCTTTTCACATGTTTTATAGAGCATGCAGGGAGCGGTCATTCCATACTTCGCCAGTTTTTGGATCGCGGGTTTTCGGGCTGGTGGTTTCAAAAATGGGTCTTTGTTGTTCCATGCCCTACAAACAGCATTGAGAATTCCGCGATATAGAAATTGATAAGCGTCGTTGCGTGTCTGTTACATATCTCTGGAAATTACATCAACGTCATTGAAGACCCAAAAATTAGCATACAATAGGAGACAAGAAATGTAGCATATCTGAATTAGTTTTATTTGGAACAAACAAGAAAGGTTCCTGGAAACCCAAAATTTAGTATACAATAAGAGCATTGTCGAATCAGTTTTCTTTGTAATTTATCAAAACTTAATAATGTCTGTTACATGTTTCTGGAAATTGGCGGGTTCAAAATTGAGTCTCTGATGTTATGTGGCCTACAAATAGCACCGACAGTTCCACGATATACAAAATGACAGGCGGAGTTGCGGACTATATAAATTTACAAAAAATTAATGTCTGTTATACAATAGAATAGTAATAACGTTTTCCCGAATTAGTTTGCTTTAAAACTAAGGTTTTTCTTGGACAAAAAAGATACAGCATTGTCGAATTAGTTTTCTTTGTACACGTTTTATAGAGCATGCAGGGAGCGGTCATTCCATACTTCACCAGTTTTTGGATCGCGGGTTCTCGGGCTGGTGGTTTCAAAAATGGGTGTATGTTGTTCCATGCCCTACAAACAGCATCGAGAGTTCCGTGATATACAAATTGAGAAGCGGCGTTGCGAACTATATAGACTTATTATAAAATAAATAATGTATGTTACATATCTCTAGAAATTACATCAACGTCGTTGAAGACCAAAAAATTAGCATACAATAGGAGACAAGAAATGTAGCATATCAGAATTAGATTTATTTGGAACAAACAAGAAAGGTTCCTGGAAACCCAAAATTTAGTATACAATAAGGGCATTGTCAAATCAGTTTTTTTTGGAATTTATCAAAAATTAATAATGTATGTTACATGTTTCTAGGAATTTAAATGTGCTTGTCATTTAGACTGGGATTGGGGCTCTCGTGGACCATAAAAATAAATAAGTACAAGAATTAGGAATGTTGAAAGAAGTGTGTGACGATAGAGAGGAAGACCTGAAAAGAAAAAATTGGAAGTTAAGAGTGTTTGGTTACAGTTTTCTATTGAAAGAGGACATAAGTGGATTGATAAAGAAGAGAAGATGACAGCATAGACTTAAACTAGATTGATAAACAAAACAAGATGGCAATATAAACTTACTATGAAGTCGATGCATTTTTGTTGTTGTCGTCGATGGGCATTGTAGTTCTGTTGACGGGTTGTTGCCCTTCCTAGACGAGGCTGTCTATTCTCTCTTGGAACCATTCTTCGATGTAGCTTTTCATGGGGGTTGTGTTGGTTTCATCCCGGATTTCTATGTCATGAAGGTCGTTTTCTAATTTCCTTAGATCCATTGAAATACTATGCAGAGTCTGTTCAATTTCTTCATTGTGTGAGGCATAGTCCAGTACCCAACGCTTGTGCTCATCTAGACGATGTTCAAGTATGTCGTAAAAATTTTCGAAAGACAAGCCCTTTAAAATATCAACTTGTTCCTTGAAGGCTTCTTTGGTGACTGACAAGGATTTGAGAATTAAGTTAGGATCTTGAACCTCATTGGTAGTTCCGGCTAAGTCCAGCTGGAGCAGGCTTATGAATAAATCTTCCTTTTCTAATATGACTTGTTTACATGACTTGACAATGAGCTGCAGGTTGTCAAATTTATTTTTCCATCATGCTTTTACTTTTTTGGTGCGCTTTGGCGAGGGGAGTTTCTCCTGTCTTCTTTTCAGTTCCGATGTGTTGTCGGCATATTTGGCAAAAGGGGCCAGTACCTTATCACAGAAAAGTTGTTCATTTTTTAAATTCATCTCCAATTGTTCCAGCAAATCATTGACCTTCTTTCCGAAGGAAACTAAATTTTGCGATGTTTCCCAGGCTTCAATAACTACCTCCATTCTTTTGTTGATGCTATTCTCTACAAGGGCTCTAGAGCATGCAAGGAGGGTAGAGGATACTTTCATCTTCGTTGCAATGGTAGCAGGCACAATTTTTGCCAAAGTACTGGAAAATTATGGAGTTGCAAGGAAAGCCTGCTCAAATTCGTTGAGGCGTTGTTTCATATTGGCATTTTTTGTCTCAATTCCTCCAATGGAATCACAAAGAATGTCACCGGTTCCCTGGTGAAATTGGCAGATTTGGGACAGTGGCATTTCGCTAAAGTTAATCTCTGCGCGAGATTTTCCTTTCATGTTTGTTACATCTCTCTTTCAATGACTAGACTTTTAGATTGGCTATCAAAAATAGCGCTCTGGATTACGAAGGATTCATCTATGTCAAAAAAGTTAGTGTCCGATATTTCCACCGTGGACGACCCAATTTTCTGCATGTGCTCAGCTTCAATTTCAAGTTGTAATTTTCCACTTTCAATTTGGGGTTCCTCCGCCTGTCTTGCATTGTTTTTTCTCTTCTTCGTCAGTGGAATTTTGTGAGAACTATCAATATTTATGTGAGGAGGGTTCTTATCTCCTCCTCCGTTCAAAGATTTATGGGTTGCTTTCTTACTGGGGTGGACCGTCGAAGCGATGCTCTGTGATGTCGTGCTCTTGGGAGTGTTGGCAGGGGACTGGGTACTCTTATCATCGGATACTTTTCCATGTTGTCTGTACAATTCAGTGGCGCTTTGCAATCTCTCTGTGTCGCAATCGGCAGAAGCAGGATTGTTGTCGACACTATTCATGTCTTAGGTCAGGTGTGTATGGATAAAAGAGTTGTTAAAGCCAACACCCAGTAAATGTTCTCAAAAAATGCCATTAGGGTCGAACCCTTTTAGCCTTTCAGCGTACGTTAGGTTCAATTTCTTGAAATGGGAGGCAAACTCGTCAATCTTGTTGATGTTTCTGCACACGAAGTCTCCGACTTTCCAGGGCAGAGGAATGAACTGGTTTTTTTTCTTGTCATGGAAAAAATGCAACCAGTGGTTGTATTGCCTTGATATTTCTACAACAAACATCTTGTCCGTGATGTGGCAAGGAAGGAAGGCGGGATTTTCCTTAGAGACAAAGACCATGAGGACATTGTGATTTTCCTCTTGCTCAAGTGTTCCCTTCTTGTTCAAAAACTTGGTTGCCTGGCCAGACATCCGCAGAGCATCCTTGCCTAACAGTAAATCTTTGAAAACTGAGAAAAAGCCATTAAAAACTTCATAAAAACAATGGGAGGCCTTGTGTCTCCACAGGGCCTCATGCCAAAATGTTACTGGGTCGAATCCATAGTTTATTTTATTGGAAAGAGAAAGTTTTGGAAACGAACAGCAATACACAATTGCAAAAATCAAGTAGGATGACATATAAAATTTATTTGATTCTTTGAATCGTGACAAATGGGAGCAGAGCTCAATCGAAATTAGCTTCCCCAATCGAAATTAGCTTCCCCAGTCGAAAATGTATTGTTCCTTGACTGTGAAAGACAAAATATAAATAATTATATGGGAAATGCTTGTTGTGGATGCCTGTCTCGTTATTTTTGTAACCAGCCAAGCAATTTCCGGGAATGGATTTCTAAAGGAACTTACCTACAGCCTTGTGATATCTTCAGGAACTATTTTCGGGTCTTCGAGGAAGTCCGCTAAGATGTTCAACCTATTATGATTTTTTTCTAGAAACTATTTACAGTCTTGTCCTCTGAACGTTAATGTTGGGTTCGACAATTTTAACATCTCGCAGAAGAGCCGAGGCGACAAAGAAATAGGAGAATGGTCGTGCAGTGGAATAATTCTTTGGCCTGGAATATATTTTTCAGCGCACCAAGAGACCACCTCCTTAGAGTAAAAAAACCTCAGGAACGTAGCCTGCACGAGCGATTCCAGAGGTCCAAATCACTTTGTTTTGGGCAGAACATGATGAATAGTAAAAGTATGCCCTGGACCACTGAAAGCTCTGGTCCTATTGTGCGAACATATTTAATATATCTCCACAAAATTGTTGTCAGCCTGGTGCCATAAGTCTACAAGAACGTTTATTTGTTCCAGCCAATGAATGAAATGAAAAGTTGGAAGGGATAATATAACCCTGTGCAAATTTTGGTCGAAAGGGTGTGAATGGGAGATGTCCTCAAGACTTTCATTGATTAATGACAATTTGGATGGTTGTTGCATGATGCGTTGTTAACATTAAACAATACTAATTGCATACATAGAAATGCCAACACGTTGGATATTGCAATGAGTGATTAAGCATTGTAGATTTCTTGAGCGACCCAACACGAGGACGCGTGTTGGAGATGAACAATCGGAAGGGACAAAATAACTCTCCGCACATCTTGGTTTAATGCGTAATAATGGGAGATCTCCTCAAGGTTTTTGGCCATTAATGACAATGTTGACGGTTCTTGCATGGTCAATTGTTAGCATGAAAGGTTCCTAATCGCATAGTAAGAAAGTACGGAGGTCGCGGGCAGGGGAAAAAAGATAGCTACAAAATAGGGTTGCAACGTACAAGCGTTGAGGGTGAGGGAGCGAGGGTCAAATTGTATGTCTCGGAACTTTTTGAGTGCAATACGCGTAACAACGAAGAGGATATGGTAGGACAGCCGGAAGCACAGGAAGTTAGTGGGGATGGAAGGCACCGAGAGATACTTTGAAACATTTGTCAGTAGTGGTAGAGTGACCGCACTGGAATTGTAGATTTCGTGAACCCAGCAACAGGAGAATCCAAAACAGGGTGAGAAGGTATTTGCAAAGGAGGAGAGGCCCGAACCTTCTAATTGTATCGCTCCGAACATTTGAATGCATAATCTATAACACGAAAGAGCAGAACATGTCGGAATCTGGTAGTCAATTTGTATATTACGGAGAGTGCAATCAAATTGTTTCGTACCTCTGTGTCCAGTTGTCATTACTAAGAGCTAATTTAGTATTCAAAATATTTTTTTAGAAACTGTTAGATAGTTCATATGGACTAGCATCTGTAAACAATGGCAATCTCCACCCCGCCAGTCCTACATTCTGTGTGTCAATTTGTATATCGTGGAACTGTGAGCGTTGTCTGGAGGACACAAAACAATGGAAGTGCAATGTTGAGTCAGCCACTCCGCAGGTTCGCCTGTCAATTTGTATATCGTGGAAATGTGGGTGTTATTTGTAGGCCACGGAACAATGGAGGTCCAAGTTTGAGCCCGCCCGCACGAGAACCCACAATCCAAAATGTCGCTAGATATCGAATGCGGAATTTGTACATGATCTATAAAATATCATGGGAATTAGTACATGCTCTATAAGATATCATGTCCATACTTTATAGTCCCATAATACATGGGAAGAAAAAAAAGGGAAAAAGAACAAAGTAGTTAGCAGTGGAATTGTAGATCACGGAAATTTAGAGTGGAAGATGTATATAATGGAGAAACATATCATAAGCATCAAAAGCAACAGCGGTCGGTCGGATTCGTTGTATGATTATATAGATGGAGATAAACATATGTCAACCCGCCAATGCTGGAGCTGCATATTTCATGAACCGGGAAATAGGAGGATCCAAAACAGACTGAGAAAGTGTTTGCAAAGGAGGCGAGGCCCGAACTTTCTAATTGTATCGCTTTGAACATTGGAATGCATAATATGTAACATGGAAGAGTGGACGATGTCGGAATCTGGTAGTCAATTTGTATATTGCGGAGAGTGCAATCCCAACTGATTCGTACCTCTGTGTCCAGTTGTCACTACTAAGAGCTATTTTAGTATTCAAAATATTTTTTTAGATACTGTTATACAGGGAAAAAATAAAAACTAAAATAATTTTTTAGATATTGTTAGATACTTCATAGGGATTAGCATCCGTAAACAATGGCAATCTCCACCCCACCAGTCCTGCACTCCATGTGTCAATTTCTATATCACAAAACTAGGAGCGTTGTTTGGAGGACACGGAACAATAGAAGTGCAATGTTGAGTTAGCCAATCCGTAGGTGTGCTTGTCAATTTGTATATCGCGGAACTCGGGGTGCTATTTGTAGGGCACGGAACAATGGAGGCCCAATTTTGAGCCTGTCCGCCCGGCCGAGAACCCGCGATCCAAAATGTCTCTAGGTATGGAATGCAGAATTTGTACATGTTCTATAAAATATCATGTCCATATTTTATAGTCCCATAATACACAGGAAGAAAATAAGGGAAAAAAGACAGAGAAGTTCACAGTGGAATTCTAGATAATACACGTGAAGAAGAGAAGGGAAAAAGAACCAAGTATCTCACAGAAGAACATCTAGTGTCTGCTTATTAATGCAAATGATTGCGAATCCCTGTTGAGTTCTCACTAGTTAACGCATAAAGTGCAGATCATGGAAGTATCTTTCGTACCACTGTGTCCACTTGCCACTAGTAAGAGAATTGTTGATGTATATCAGGAAGGACGCAAAGTTGTTGGGGATGGAAAGCAACAACAGATACTTTGAACGAACTTAATGTATACAAGGAAACCGTGGTGGAATTGTAGATCACGGGTGTTTTGAGTGCAAGATGTATATAGCAGAACAATAAGCAGTTCGTTTCACAAGCGCCATCCCCGCAGCGGCGGGCATAAAATTGGCTAAGTATGAAAAGGAACAGCAGTCGATCAGTTCCCTCGTGCAAGGATATAGATGGAGATGTTAAGGCATGAAATGCAGATCACGGAAGTATCTTTCGTACCATTGTGTCAACTTGTCACTGGTAAGACCATTGTTGATGTATGTCAGGAAGGACACAAAGTCGCTAGGGATGCAAATCAGCAACAGATACTTTGAACGAAGTTAATGTATACGAGGAACCCGCGGTAGAATTGTAGATCACAGATGTTTTCAGTGCAAGATGTATATAGCGGAACGATAAGCAGTTGGGCTCGCAAGCGCTGGCCCCGCAGCGGCGGGCATAACATTGGCTAAGTATGGAATGGAACAACGATCGGTCGGATCCGTCTTGCAAGGATATAGATGGAGATGAAGACATGTCATCCTGCCATACATAGAAAGATGACTAAGTATAAAACCAGAAAGCCATAATGGACGGGAAAAGAAAAATGGGAAAAGAGATAAGTATTTGAGAGTCGAGAAAACCTTTTTTTTCTATTTATTAATGGCAATGTTTTCGAACCTCTGTTGTCTTCTCACTAGTAAAAGCATTAAGTGCACATCACTAAAGTTCTTTTCCTGCAACATGTATATGACGAAACTTGGGACATAGGTCTTGGATACTGTGAACCCGGGGCCTGGTGTCTAGATAACTGGCTAAGTATTGGCCAAGACAAAGTTTTGATATCTATTTCAATAGTATTCATACTAGTGTCTATCAATGGAGAAATTTTTTGTATTTATCTGAATAGTATTCATACTAATATATATTAATGGATTGTTTATGTTTCAAATGCAAATGATCTCCCAATTTGCAAGATTCTCTTCGGCTCTCAAATTTCATTGAAACCAGCAAAATTTTGACTGCAAGATGTACATATCGAAACAAGAAACATGAATTTGCATTCTGGTCTCAACGAGATAAATTCCCTATCATCTATTCATCTTGTATTCATTGCAATGACATCAGCAAACGACGACTCTCCATAAACATCAATATCTAAATTAAATTAAAGGCAATCAAAATTTGTTGTGACTTTAAGTAATTAAAGCATAAATTGCAAACTACGGAAGTTCTTAGGCTGCAAGATGTATATGACGGAATAGTGGACATATTTGTTTAATACCGCAAACCCAAACATAACTGCCTAAGCTTTGTCGAAGAGGAAGTTTTCTGTATTTTTTCCAACAGTACTGATATTAGTATATATGCACAGATATTATCAAATAGAACAAGCTGCAATATATCCAACATACTTCACAGGAACATTGCGTCAACAGTTCAGTTGCCTTGTTGTAACTCATGAATTCCTTCTATTTACGGAACCCGAAGAATGGGAGCAGAACGGGTCCTCCAATTTCTTTCTTTAACTACAGAGCCGACGCCACATAAGTATGGCCTATGAAAAAGTAAAATGTAAAGAAAGAACAGACCAGGTTTTATTTAGATTGAAGTAGTGAGCAGCATAAACAAAATCTTGTCCTTCATGTTTAATGACACAGGGGAAGAAGGTACAAAATACAATTAAAACAAATACCAGAAATTGGAAAATACTATTAAGAAATAAACCGAAATTATTCTATATTCAAATAAGATGTGTTACAAAATACAGCTGAGGCTATTTACGACAACGATTGCGATTTCGCCTGCCATTGACCAATTAAAAATATGTACATTGATGAAGCTTCTTCACACTTTTCTTGTCGTTCAAACTCTTTATTCGTAAAAAATGAGTTGAATATCAATTTTGAGTTTTGTACTTAATCGGTGTTGCGAAGTACATCTATCCCAATTTTTTGAATACCTTGTTTCTTCCATATATGGCCTGCTTGGAATGGCTGCTTATTCAACATTCCATTCTTTGTAAAGTATTAATTTCCTTTTGTCGTCGAAAAGTTGGGGTTTAAGGTGTTTTATTTGCAATGTTCTTGAGCATTCACATCCGAGACAACTTAGAAATGTGATTCAGGCCGATTTCAAGTGAACGGAGTCGTTTTATGTCACAACAGTTAAGGCAGGGGGAAAAAATTTCAAGTATATAATGATTGGTATTCTCCCTGTATTCAATCGTCTGTTTGGTTGAGAAGCTTGCCTGAGGATTGGTATGTGGAACTTCTTTTCTTTATTACAGCAAATTGGAAGAAACGTCCAACCCAGATGCAAAATGCAAATCTGTTGAGGTACATAACTTCTTCGGGTAGTTGAGGTGTGGCAAGTGCATCAAATGTTGCAGAATGCACCAGCACAGGTCTGGAAAGTGTATCAAATGTTGTAGATGGAATCAGAATATATATTTTATCATAGAGGGGGAGGTATGGCGGCCCACAGAAAGGTCTGGAATGTTCAGAGGTGACGCCAAATATGTGGACTCTGCAACTACATCCAGAGGAAACGGAACAAACTTTGACAAAGAACACGGCTTTCTATCAAGTCGGCTACCAGAGCCACATGCAGGTCATCAAACTATGAAATAGAAACTCTTGTAGTGATAATATGTCGTTTTATCCACCCATACAGATTCTGTTACCAGCCTTCGAGGAAGACAAATACTTGTGCGATATCTACAATTCGATACAGTGGCCAAATCTGTGTTGTTGGAAGAAGCTATATACTTAAATGAAGAACTATCTTGCAGGTAACCTAAAAATCCATTACAATTCCCAGCAAGAAAACAAAGAAGTTCAACAAACAAATCTCCAGGCAGCCTTTTCAACCAACCAAAGCATCGAACACAGGGAGAACACCAACCAGAACATACTTGTTCTTTTTTTTTCATCCTCTCTGAGTTTCTCTTGTATAATAGAGTTTTTTTTTACTCAAATCTCACATCACATAAAACCGGTCTCTCTTCTTTCATCTGCCCCTCAATCGCATCTCTAAGTTGTCTTACATGTCCATGACCAGAAACATTAGAACGAAGGCACCCTAAAGCGCAACTCTTTGATGATAGAGAGAAATGGAAATAAGTATTTAAAAGCAATGTTGGATGGTCTTCTGTACATTTTGTGCTGATTCATTTTAATGATGGATGTTCTTGATATTTTCAGTTATTAATGCCAATCGTTTTGAATATGTACGTTGAATAGTGACTAGCAACACGTATTAAAATTCCCATATCCGAGCAGATTCTCAAATCTAACATCTAAGATATGCACAATATTAAAGAGGGACATGACGTCAAGGCCTCTGTGGATCACACGTTCGTGAACTATGCTGAAGCTTTTAAGAAACCTAAAAGTGCACAAGCAAAAAAAATAAAATAAAAAGTATTTTCGCAAATTCAAAATGCAGGGAAAAAGAAATTACCAGATCCCATAATATTCGGTTGTCTATTCATTTTAATGGCAAATGTCCTTGAGATTTCCAGTTATTAAAGCCCATCATTTCGAAATGCATAATATTAAAGAGGGGCATGACATGAAGGCCTCTGTGGGTGAAACGTTCGTGAACTATGCTGAAGCTTTTAAGAAAACTAAAACTACAGAAACAAAAACAAAAAAACGATTTTCGCAAATTCAAAATGCAGGCAAAAAGAAATTACCAGATCCCATAATATTCGTCTATCTATTCATTTTAATGGGAAATGTCCTCGAGCTTTTCAGTTATTAAAGCCCATCATTTCAAAATGCACAATATTAAAGAGGGACATGACGTCAAGCCCTATGTGGGCGACACGTTCGTGAACTATGTTGAAGCTTTTAAGAAAACTAAAACTGCAGAAGCAAAAAAAAAATGCAGATTCAAAATGTAGGCAAAAAGGCACTTTCATAGTTAAGGCACTTTAGTACTCAATTTTCTTCAAATTCAATGACATTTTTATTATTTGAATAAAGGGGAAAAAAATATCTGACAACCTAGAAGGAAGGTCATATATGATGGACAACTCTTTGGCAAAATCCATAGCGAGAATGTGAATTGAGTATCTAATAACCGCGGAACTACATTGTGTTTGAGTCTTCAGCTTTCCCTACATGTTCAAAATCAAAAACAAGGAAGGGTTGAATATTAGCTTGTCTATTTATTTTAATGGGAAATGTCCTCGAGCTTTCCAGTTATTAAAGCCCATCTTTTCGAACCTGTCTGGTCGGTTATGAATTTTGAAAGCATATTTATTATGTATTGGGAAGTGTTGAATGTAGCGGGGATGGAGCCCTATGTAACAGACATTACTACTATTTTTTTTGTTTTTGTCGACGAGTGTATGTAGAACATACGTAAAGAAAAGTAATTTGAGAATGCTATTTTTTTTGCACATGAGCCCTTGAAATTCAAATAGTCCGGAAGTCCGATTGTCTATTTGTGTATCGTGGAACTATCTGTGCTATTTGTAGGACACAGAACAACAGTGGCCGAAGTTAGAGCCTGCCACCCCGAGAACCCGTGATCCAAAAAATGCTTACTATTTTTTTTGTGTGTTTTTTTGTCCACCAGGGTATGTAAAACGACGTACGTAAAGTAAACTATTTCGACAATGCTAATTTTTTTGGACATGACAGCCTTCAAATTCAAATATTCCACAAGTCCGATGGTCAATTTGTATATCGGGGAACTCTCCGATTGTCAATTTTCAGCCGCCCACCCCGAGAACCCGCGATGCAAAAACTGGCTAAGTATGGGACGAGGGCTCTGTGCATGCTTTATATATCTACTTTATAAAATTACATATTTCCTATGTTTAATTTATGTTGTCCAAGAAACCTATAATTTGATAAATTTCAATGTCTTATGTCCAGGAGCCCTTCCTTTAAAGAAAACTAATTTGAAAATGCTAATGTATACACCATAGTTTGATACCACCTATCTGCCAAGCCGCGTCCATAAAACTGGCTAAGTATGCAACCGAACAACAGTCGGTCGGAATGATCGCGGAACTCTCTGTGCTATTTGCAGGGCATGGAACAACAGAAGCCCAATTTTCATCCTGCCACCCTAACAACCCGCAATCAGTAACCTATGTTGTCCAGGAAACCTATAATTTCATAAATTACATTCTCTTCTGTCCAGGAGGCTTTTTTTTAAAGAAAACTAATTCGGGAAAGCTAATGTATACACCACACACGACCTGTCATAGTATGAAACTGAACTGCAGTCGCTTGGAATGACCACAGAAGTGTGAGAAACTAGAGTCAAACGTAGTTTACAACAGGAAAGTAAAAGGGAGAGAACAACTATATCTCCCACACAACAAAAGGCAATTTCATAACTATGAAACCATAGTAACACAGAATCCATGGAAAAATCATCGGCAGCTATGAAATATATTTTGAGCTTGACAAACTCTGCTTCAAAGCGTAACAGATGCAATTGACATCGTCTGCAATTCTTTACTCTATTATTTTATCTTAAAAAGCTCAATTTTCAGCCCGCCACCCACAGAAATCGCGATCATTAACCTATGTTGTCCAGGAAACCTATAATTTCATAAATTGCATTCTCTTCTATCTTGGAGGCCTTCTTTTAAAGAAAACTAATTCGGCAAAGTTAATGTATGCACCGAACATGACTTGTCATAGTTTGATAGAACCTATTCGTGAAGCCACGTCCATAAAACTGGCTAAGTATGCAACCGAACGGCGGTCACTCGGACTGACCACATAAATACGACAAACTAGAGTCAAACGCAGTTTACAACAGGAAAGTAAAAGGCAGAGAACAACTATATCTCCCACACAACAAAAGGCACTCTCATAACTATGAAACCATAGTAACACAGAATCCATGGAAAACACATCGGCAGCTATGAAATATATTTTGAGGCCGACAAACTCTGTTTCAATGCATAACAGATGCAATTTACATCGCCTTCAATTCTTTAGTCTGTTATTTTATCTTAATAGTATTCTATGCAAACCGAAGTGCAAAAAAATGTAACCAGAGATCCAACCGTAGATGCAGCATCCCAACATTGTAAACCCTGGGCAAACAAGAAAAAGCACCAAATAAGAACCCAACCAAGAAGCATCAAAAGACCCAAGTGCAGGCGCAGGACCGGAACCCTGCAAATTGAAATCAAGCAACAATAAACAACATACAGCAAAGAAAGGAACAAGCAGCAACCACTCCCCGAGGAACGAGGCTCTTCCAATCGCGACTGCAGAAACCCAAACGTGCAAACTACAACAACACGAACAGGCAAGCAAGAACAACAAGAACATGCAAATAAGAAATCAGTGCCATGAAAAAAGCAAGCATGGACCAGTGAACCAACAATGCCGCTGGAGCATATAAACTTTAAAAACGGAAGAAAATGTCTTGTAACAAGCCTGTTAAGTAACCATTCAACACTACCAAGCCTGTTAGGTAAACATTTAAGTCTGTCAGAAATGCACTGTAAACATTTAAGAAAAAAATTCAATGTGGCAGGTCTCTGACGTATTCCAAATAAATTCATATATTTTTTGTAACTCGAACACCAGAGAATGTATTGCAAAGCCAAACTTTGGATATGCCACCATATCAAAAATTGCCATAAATTTACCTAGCATAAAATGTTAAACCAAACATTCAAATTAATGGTAGCATTAATCCACCTTCGACTAATGCATAACAAAATTTATGATTCAAAAAAGACCATATACTACCAAATACTTTGGAAATGAAAACATATTTTACATTGGGAATAGCGAAGGCAGCAATAAGACCTCCAATCCTTTGTCCAATCAGATCTTGACAAACATGATACTTTTTATTATATAAAAATCGATGTTTTCACTTCCCTTGTTCCAACAATAGACAATAGGGAAATATGTCTAGTCAACGCACAAGCTAATGCCAGGTCAACGATTTATCGATCGCTATAGTCCCTCTATGCCTACGGCAGGGACTAAGAAGCTAGTTCTAATATTCCTCATTTTTATAAATTCAATCACTAGTGGTTTATAAAGTACCTCACATGGAAAATTGAAAAAATAGGGTTGTATGCATTTATAAGGTACTTCACATGGAAATTGGAAAAATGTGGTTTTATAAATGCATTAGAGGATGGAATGCCTTACCTACGAGTGGTGTGTAAGGTACCTCACATGGAAAATTGGAAAAATAAGGTCATTTGCATTATAGAGTATTTCACATGGAAATTGGCAAAACAGGGTTTTATAAATGTATTGGAGGATGGAATTTGAGGAGTAAATATTGTTATTAGTTAGGCACTTTGTCTATTAAAAATTAAAAGTTTTTCCAAATCATCAATATTTTTTGTTGAAACTGTGAAAACATAAATTCTTCAAATTTAATGAGTTGTTTAGTTTTGATATTCTAGCCCTACATGTATTACATGCTATTTTACAACTTCAATCAAGAGAGTGTGTATGTATATATAATAATGACTAGAAAACACATGTTCTTAACCATTAAATTCACTCAAACTGTATATAGGAGTAGGTTAACTAGGGAGCAAACAGACCGCCTTTTCAGGCAAAAAAATTGGGCCTGAATCCCAGGGATAGTCTGATTTTTGCATTGATCAAAGTTCCATGCATTTCAAAACCATACTCCAAGGGTTTTGCTTTTAAACTAACTCATATGCTCAGAAAATTGATCAAATTTCTTGACCAGAAATTTGCTTTTCTGAATTGACCGAAAATTTGCTCACCCAGAAAGATAACTAGAAAAGAAAAATTGCTCCAGAATTAATCCACTCCCATACATACATACATACATACATAGGTTACATAGGTTAGTTCAAGAAAACTAAGGAGCATCATAACTTCAACCATTACATTCAGGAGCAGTTTATCACGTACTTTACATTGGAAAAGGCAAAATAGGGTGTCGTTTATAGGGTACTTTACGTTGGAAATGGCAAAATAGGGAGCACTTTACGTTAGTAATGGAAAAATAGGGCGCGTTTACAGGGTACTTTACATTGGAAATGGCAAAATAGGGTGTTGTTTATAGGGTACTTTACATTGAAAATGGAAAAATAGGGTCATATGCATGCATTATTGGTTATTTTACATGGCAAAATAGGGTCATATGCATGCATCACGCGGTACGTCAGAACTTAAGTGAAACAGATAAAAGTAAGTTGGCAGAAACGTAAGGAATGTGATAAGGGCGTAATCAAATCGTTTCACTTCGGGAATATTTGAGTTTGTTCGATATTTTTGAAACTTGGAAGTGTAACAGACAAGATTGAGAGCAAAATCAAACCTGAAAAAACTATCAAAAAAGAGAAGCGGTTTGTGAAACTTAATAGATAGGTCCCGGATTCATCAGAGTTATTTGTGCACAATCGATTGCTTTGGTAGTACGCGATCCAACTGTCAACTTTTTGTAAGCTTCTAATTCATATGAGATGGATTACTAAAATTAGAACGAATCCAACACGGAGGAGTGGACATTGGGTGAAATCGATATTATTCTATGAAATGGTTTTTTTTGGAATGTAGTGATATAAATTTATAGTAATTATTATTTTTTGTTGTTCAAAATCTATGTTTAATGAAAAAATGGATTCAACATACATGTTCAAAAAACTCTGAAACACTTAAATTATACAAAAATAATTACTCAAATCTATGAATCTAACATTTTTTCGTCAAATTTCAAACAAATATCATCATCTCATAAAATATCATCTTCTCATAAAACGTTTAACCTAGCAATGAAATCGGATAGGACTAGACCATCTCGGCGTCTCAATCGTATCATTACAACCTGCATGAGGGCGTTGAGGATCCCTACTCACACTGTCGGCTTCCCGTGAATCGTGACCGCATATTTTTGGGAAGCCGTTAATTATCATTGTGATTGAAGTGTCAGCATTACAAATTGATTTTCGTGTCGGTGACTAAAATGGCTTCTTCTTTTCGAGATTTTGTTGATTGATCGAAGGAAACTGAGGCAGATACACATACCCCGCCAATCTGTACTGGTACATATGTACCCGCAAAAGTGATCAAGCAACGGATGTGATCGGAGTTTTTGTCCAGTTGTACTTGAAATTGGGAGTTTTTTTTTTCAAATGAAAAATTGCTCAATTATATTATAAAATATAATTTGTTCTCGGACATTAAGTACAATCAATGATCTCTGTGACAGATCAGCTGGTTGGTAGGGTCATTTTTTTTTGATTGGATAATTTCAATTCAGTGAAAGTGAGAGTACTTTGTACAAAATGACAAAAATTATCCGGAGACAGAGGTAGAGAATTCTGATTCTTAGAAAATTTTGTTGATGTGAGAGAGACCCTCTTGGCCATCCATCCAATGAGTGTAGGTAAGCAGACCTGATTTCTTTAGGAGAGCTGATTTAGAGAGGATGTTTGTTTGTCTATTAAACTCCCGAGAGGTGTGAGTGAAGATTAGGTTCTTGAAATGGCATTGGAGAAATTTAATTCGATCCATCCAGGTGAAGAGGTGAATCGAATGCAGATCGCCACTACATTTCAACCAATCAATTATGACTTTTGAGTCACCAATCATATGGAGGTTTTCTAGATTGAGTCTCCTAGCTAAGTGAAGTGTGGCCCAAGCACCCAACAATTATGCTCTAGTGTTGGTGCCCGGGCCACAACTGAATGTCCATTTGTAAATGGAATTTTCAGTCAATCTGATCAATCCCCCTGCACCACACAGAGCACCATTGTGTTGGATTGCGTCGTCGAACCAACCTTTGATGAAGTTGTCAGCAATGTCTGGGTTAATAAATAATTTTTTTTTCCCTTTGGTTGGATGGATATCCCGCCAAAGTTGATGCATGCCAAGTGCTCTGTAAGCAACAGAGTCGTTGGAGGGTGTGAAGTTCTAAAAAATTAGTGAGTTTTGGGCCAGCCAAATATGTCAAATAACCATCGGAGGAAGAAGCTTGAGTGCACGCTCGCTTGAAATCCAGTTGACGAAGCAATCAGCAATGGAGATCCCTTGCCAGGTCGTTGTATATTGTCGATCAAGATTGATGTAGTTCCAGACCTTTCTCGCAAAATCGCAGTGAATAAAAAGATGTGGCATTGTTTCTTCGTCTTTGTAACAGCGCTGGCAGATGTTCAGGCCATTCCAGCCTTTCCTAAGCAAATTATCCCATGTAGAAATTTTATTTTTATCCACAATCCAAGTGAATAATTTCAGTTTTAGAAACAGAGATGCGGTCGGTGCCATCTCTGCCGGTGAAGAATTAGCACTAATATATAGACGTTGTTTAATTGATATGTTTTGTTTGGCATTGGCTAAACGCTTTATTTTTGGGCTTTTTTGGCTCGAATCTGGCAATGTAAATCTATATAAAATCGTTATTTTTTTGTTGTTTAAATTGCATTTTTGAATGCATAAATGGATTCAGCATGCTGAAAAATTATTGCGGCACTTAGATTATACAAATTTAGCCACTCAAATCTGAAGATCCAATCATTCCTCACCGGATTTCGGACAAAATCAAATGGAAAAAATGACAGGAAAAGAGCCAAAAGGTAGAACATCTGAGTAGGGAAGATAACAAACATGCTACCCAACCACCCTAGTAAACTTTTTCTCTTGCCAAATATCAGTATCAAATGTCTTTGAGTGTTACCCTATCTAACATTAAGAAGGTGAGGGATTACTTGGATTTCTTTATAATTGTGTTTGTGCTCTTTAGAATTTTATTTATGTTAAATCACCTTAATTAAAAGGTTGGGAAGGTTGGTAGTGTGACAAATCTTTTGAAAATGATAAGTTTGATCTGGGTATATGAGGACGAACATTCTAAGAGAAAGTGATTTTCATCTTCAACCCTCTTAGTGTCATAAAGATGGTATCTTGGGAATCGTTCAATGCTCAATTTCAATATGGAGCTCGTGAGAATTTTTTCTTATTTTAGCAATGTTGGTTTTCTTCTTGATCTTCTAGATTAGGGTTCAGCATCTCCTTATAGTATCTTAATTTTCTTTTATCCTCTAATTCTTTATGGCACCACAATTTCTCATTAAATTTAGATGTAATAATATTTTTAACATTATTCTTATTCTACATAATTGATGCAGGAGCATCACTCCACGTCATCAAGCGCCAGTCAATCAACACACGTTCAATGGAGAGGGGAGGCACAGCCTTCTCACTTTCAAATTTCAAATTTTGAAATTGTATTAAATGTTGTAAGGCCGAAGAGCCAAAAGCCATACATGTACGCAAGCTTTAGATAAAGGGTGTCTTAAATGGTTGTAAGGCTGAGATCTAGATCCGATTCGGACTAGACAGTCATTCAATGTAATTGAATGTAAATTAATGAGAGTTGGTGAGGATGGAGGGAAGAGCTCGAGGAGCCCCCTTTTGTAAAAAGATCTTCTTTTGTTTAGAAGAGAGAAAAGGGGGTAGAAGGCAGAGAAGAATAGAGAGAATAGGTTGGATAGAAGAGAAGAGCCAAGACTCTGTTGCAGTCCGATCTCGAACACATTGTAATCAAACATTCTTGATTAATACAAACAGAGCAGTTTTTCCTGCATGTTGTTGTTCATGTGTTTTTGAGTTCATGAATGAATGTCTTTATGTGTTGGTGATATGTTGTAGATGTGTGTTAGTTTGCATTTGCAGGTTACAGACAGAAATTGTTGTATGTTGGGTTCTTTGATTTCAGGTTTGGATTCTTTGTGGTTTCATGCAAGAGTGCATGACAGAGTATTGCGGTCTCTGAAAACTAGTGCAAGAGTGCACTTCTGAATTCTGCGGAATTTAGACAAAGACGTGCCAGGAGGGCATACCAGCTGAAGTCATTAACTCAAGGAGGAAGCCTCAAGGTTGTTGAACACCTTGAAGGAGAAACTGTGCAGAGGAGAGCACAGAGAGGAGAAGCAGAATTGTTGTGAATTCTGTAGAGGCTCTGCCAGGAGGGCATTGAGAAAATGCACAGGATGCATTAAAGAGAATTCTATTTCGAATTCGGTGAGAAGACAGAGTCACTGAAGATTCTGGAGAACTCTGTCAGGTGGGCATCAAGTTGATGCAAGTGTGCACAGAAGGAACTTTGTTTCGAGTTTAGGGAAGACAGAACATCTGAAGTTCGATGAATCTCTGTCAGGAAGGCATTGAGCAGTTGCATAGAGTGCACAGAAGGACTCTTTTCGAGTTCTATTGGAAAGAGAAATGTCAAGGAGAGACACTCACAGAGTTACTGAATACTCTGTTAAGCTCAGTAAGGAGGGCTTGAGCAGAAGATCATTAGGAGGACACCAGATTTCCCCTTGAGGACACAGAAGGGTGAGTCCCCTAGAGGCTCGGGTAAATAAAGCTTAGGACGGATAGCACAGTTGTGTGCAGGGACCCTACAAGGAGTGCAGAGGTCGAGAAACCTTTTGAGGTTTCAGAGTGAACAAAGCTCGGGAGGGATAGCGTCCCTAGAACACAGGCGATATCCAAGGAATTAAGCTCGCAGAGGAAGCAAAGGCCGAGGCCTTTTGGAGCAAGAAATATTCCAAGGGAAGGGAAGAAGGGCATGCTCAAGGTAGAGCACAGCCGCCGTTAGATCAGCTGGAGAGACAAGATCTGGGTCATTGAAGCCTACGTCCAGACGCATGCAGGAAAGCGCACAAGGAAGAGAAAAAGATCTGGGCCATCAGATCTAGTGCAAAGGACCGATAACCATCGGATCCAGAGGAAGGCGCACGGAGTTTAACCTCTAGGAGGTCGCGCAGGAGAAGAGTTGAAACAGACGGTGGAGATGCTTCATGGAGAAGTGTCGAAAATCTCATGGACCGTCGGATCTCACAGATCTATGAGAAGGTTAAGGCTGAGTGTATTTTAGCATTTCGGCATTTCAGCATTTCGGGGTTCGGCATTTCGGCAATCCCGATGACAAGGAGCTGGGGCACTTTGCATTGAAAACCCCAAAGTCGCGAAACGCGACGTGTTCTTGGAGCAGGGCGTGGTCACGGAGGAAGCAGCCACATGGATCAAGGTTTAGTCAGGGGTTAACCATCATTGAGCCCATTTCGACATTTCAGAATTCAGGGTTTGGAGCGGCAAGTGATTTTGGAATCACTGCATCGTGAACTCCCGGTTCGCGAAATCCTGAAAAGATCTGAGCCATTTCGGGAGTTTATGGATTCTGACACCGGGGATTCGAAAGGGAAAGGAAGGAGTCAAAGCCCATTAAGCCCTTTTCGGCATTCCAAGACCCAGGTGTTCGAGAGGCCAGGAGTCGGGAGACGTGGAGTCCCGACTCGCGATATCGCGAAATCCCGAAAGCATTCGGAGGAATAGCACCCCTTTTCGGCATTTCGGCATTTCAGGGTTCGAAAAGTAGAGGAAGCAATGGTTTGGGTCACTGCATTTCAAACTCCCGGTTAACGAAATCCAAAAACATCATAACTTCTATAAAGATTATTCAATATATTATTATTAACACAAACAAATGAATATGTTTTTTAATTATATCGTAGATTTAAAAATGTCTTTAATATTTAATATAGGTTTATCAAATATAAAGAAGATTTAGTGTAATTGTATAATATTTACATAGAAATATATTATTATATATTAATATATAATGATAATATAAGTTTGGGTTAATTTGAGTGGTTGAGTGTTGTGAATTAAAAGTTGGAGATCATGGAGTCAAGCTTCCCAACTAAACTATGTATAAAATATTGAAACATCCAATTTACACTCAAATATATCATAAATGATTTAAAACCTATATTTATTGATAATGATGATTTAACTATTCTCGAGAAAATTATAAAAAATCAATAGTTTTGTTTTATCGTTTTATTTATTAGAGAGAAAATTTCCTAAATCTTCATAGTTTTGATGAATTAGCATAGTAGGAACTTAGGTAGTATTACAAATATTTTGAGATTAAGGTATAATGTGGGCATATGCACAAAATTCTAAGTGAAAATGCTTTTCATCTTCCACTTTGTAAAGCACTACTAATTCACCAATATATCAATATAATGATATGGCATATTTATAATCTAAATCTCAATATATGTAATATAAATATATGGCAATATTTTATAAGAAAATTATATTGCATTTTGGCATTAAAAGGGGAATAAAAGAGGGCTATCTTGGATTATAACATCCAATAAAATAGTGTGATTTCACATTTTAACATTTCAAATATAATACTTTTAAGAGGCTTTAGGTCATAACACAATGTTAAAAAATGAAACCTATCTTTCCAAAAGTTGAATTTGCTTAGCATTGGTTAGCTATGGTAACGTTCAAAAAGAAAGAAAAGAGGGTTACTTCACATTATTACTTTCAAGAAGGAAGAAAAGAGGGTTGCCTTTCATTTTATCATCTAAGAAGGTTTTGTCACATTCTCACGTTTCAAAAGTAATAATTTAAAAAGTTTTGTATTGTTAAAAAAGAGTGTATTGTTAGTTGATCTAGGTTTCCCAATGTTGACTTTGGTTTCCACTAGTTGGCTATGATTGGCTATAGCTTACTATGATATACTATGGTTGATTTGTTATGATTTTCACTGTGGTGGACTTTGGTGGATTATATATGTTAATGGTTGATTTTGGTTTAACTTTGGTGAACATGTCTTGATTTTGGTTTAACTTTGGTGAACATGTCTTGACTTTGAGTGACTATGATTATTTTTTTTGGTTGATTGTGATTGATTATGGTGACTTCCATATACTAAAGTTTATTGTAGGGTCATTAGTTTCCTACCATAAGTTTACCTTAATTCAATTTGGTAGACTATGGCTTCTTATGCTTTATTGTGGTTGAAATTTGTTGATTGTGGTTCCACGGTTGACTATGGTTGACTTTTGTTGATTATGGTCACCTCATGGTATAGCTCTGTTGAGGCCACAACAACCCCCCTTTACTTTTTTCTTTTACAAACGAAAGGAAAGGGGGCCCCTACTAAAATTCGAACTCTAATGCCTAATCCTCTACTACTTAAGCCTAATGTTAATTATTTACCTACCTTGAGAGAGTTGGGGGTTTGATCATGATTGATGATTGTCTTTGATGGAGGTCAGACTACAAGGAGAACACCTTCTTGCGGAGGATTTTACTGTTCAACCTCCCCAAAAAATTCTTCCCTTGGTTGTTTATAGTGGAGGTTGTTAGTGGAGGCGGGCGGCCGGAGGTTTTTGCATAGTTTTTTTTTATGCACCTTTATGGAACATACGCATAAATGCACATCTAAAAACTAATGCACCAATGTGCATCTAAAAGCTACCACACATGTGCTTAAATGTTCAAATGCCCCATCACTATTCATAGCGGAGGCGGGTTGCGAAAGGTTTTTTCAGAGTTTTTTTTAATTGGTGCACCTTTAAGAAATCGACGCACCAGAAAATTCATGAACAATGACGCCCTGATGCGTCCATGTTCCCGTAGCACTGCCATACTTTATAATAAAATTACATGCACCGAATAAATCGCACCAGTGTCGTTGAACAACACACACTGATGTGCATATCTATCTAAAGGCGCACTAAGGTAGGGTAAGTAAATAAAAAAATTACCAAGCCGATTTTAATTTTTATATTGCATCATGTGCTTTCAAACTCTCAAGCAAGCATCGATGTTCATCATTTTTCCTAAGTCGCCCAGTTTCTGGTGTTGTACACTGACTTGGATAGCTCCATTGTTGGATTCCACACATTTCCAAATTTTGGAAATTACCACAAATTTTCATTTCCTCTCAATGGTGCAACCATGCCTCCTCGAGAGAGAACAAAGAAGGTAAATTACTTATTACCTTCCTATTTTCATTTTCATCCAATCAAAATTATAATTTGGCATTTAAAAAAAAACAAAAAACAATTTTGCATGGCGCACCTGAACAATTTGGCTCGCCCCGAAGTGGTGTGTACTGTGTAAAATACACAATCAGCACCATCAATGGTGCGTCAATATATGGTCGCACTGGTGTCGTTCAATCTAGCGCACCACAAAAAATTACCAAAAAACAAAGCAGTGTGTCCTTCAGAACACTCTACCACCGACGCAAAATGGGATTCTACCTGCACCGATGAATTACACTTCATTAACCACACCATTGTTTCAATGATATATAAAATTTAACCTAGCGGTGCACCAATTTTAATCAATTGCCCCGACTACCAATCAAGGGATGGGTTTTCACAACATGGTAATATACAATCACGGGAAGCAAGCAAAAAAGCAAGGCCCGAGAACGGATTGATGGATTGTACAATAATATACAACCCGGTGGCATACCCGAAACATAATGCCACAGTGAGCACCTCCGTCGATGCGTCTATATATGTTTGCACCGATGTCGTTCAAGCTAGCACACCATGATAAATTACCAAAAAAACAAAGAGGTGCATCCTTCGGAATGCCTCAACATTGGCGCAAAACGGGCTTATAAACGCACTAGTGCATTACACTTCATTAATTGCACCATTGTCTTAACAATTTATAAAATTTAACCTAGCGGTGAACCAAGTTTAAATAATTTCCCCAGGGCGTACCCGAAACATAATGCCCTCGAGAGTTAGTGTTTAAATGCACTTCCATACTTTATAATAAAATTATATGCACTAAATAGATTGCACCAGTGTCGTTGCATACTACGCCCCAATGCTCCTAAATGTCCCAAAGTGCATCAGTGTTGTTGCATACTACGCCCCGATGCTCCTAAATGTCCCAAAGTGCATCGAAGTAGGGTAAATTGAAAAAAAATACCAAACCGATTTTCATTGTTATAGTGCATCTCGTGCTTCCAAACTCTCAAGAAGGCACCGATGCTCACCTTTCTTCCTAAGAAACCCTATTTTCGGTGCTCTACATCGAATTAAATATCTCCATTGGTGGATTCTACACATTTCCAAATTTTAGAAATTACCACAAATTTTAATTTCATCTCAATGGTGCAACCATGCCTCCTTAGGATAGAAGAGACTAGATAAATTATTTATTACCTTCCAATTTGCATTTCCATCCATTCAAAATTACAATTTACTTTGAAATTTATGAATTTTTACAATTTCATGTGGTGCGCTTGAATGGGTCGGCTTGCCCCGATGGGGTGCATACTCTGTTAAATACACAATGAGCATCGTTGTCAGTGTGTGGCATAAATGTATGCATCGGTATGTTTCACTCAAGCGCACCACAATGAATTATTAGAAACAAAGTGTTGTGTCCTTAGGAACACCCCAAAACCAGGGCACAATGGTCTTCTACCCGCATCGAGACATTTCACTTCATTAACTGCACCGCTAACTCAATGATATATAAAATTTAACCTAGCGGTGTACCAATTCTAACCAACAACACTAGAGCATACCTGAAAAATTGTTGAAATATTGTAACTTCGAAGAATATTCTAATTATAATTGAGCTATTATCTTATAGATCAAATCCCCTTTTGTGGATTGATCATGTTAGGTCTTGTATAAGACCAAATCCCCTTTTGTGGATTGGTCAAACCATATTTATATGGTGGTATTTGTAAAGTCGACCCCTAGGGTTTATAAAGTGGTTTTAACCACTCTTGGAAGAAGTCATCCCTACTTGGTGAAGAGACACAACCCTAGTGCCTCTTCAACTAGTATTTATAAGTGAGGATGGCACGTCATTTGTTCACTCACTCATTCACACTTCTAGTGCGCATATTTTGAAGGAAGTTGCAGTTGCAAGAAGGAGAAGAGAGTCGCATGCTCAGTCCTAGATTATTCTTGGTGGTTTGGTCTTAGTCTTGGCATTGTATTGGCAATCTATTATTGAGGAAGTTTTTGTTGGGTTTTCTCCCCATGACGGTTTCCTAAGATAAAATGTTGTGTACCTTGTGATTATGTTTCTTTCAGTGATCCTCTTTATGTGGTTGTTTTGGAAATGCATTGATAACCTAATAACATCACTAAAACTTAGCATGGTTTCAGAGCCTAGCTGAATAGAGCACCTTTTACTGGGTATCTAAAAATGTCATTATTGTCGTAAAAGGAAATTAGAGATTTTTATTGGAGACGAATTTCTGAATAAAAACTATCTAGGGAAGTGTGCCCTACCCTAGCGAATCTTTTGGCGGCTTGAGCGCACCTTTTTAGTGGCTAGATTCTCTGAAAATTCAAACCCTAGTTTTGACAACATAGTTACCAACTTAATGAGAACTGTGACCTCAAAACGAGAACTCTAGCCCAAAAAACCCATATTTTTACATAAAAAAAACATCAAAATCAACCCCCAAATAAAAAAGTGGTGTTATTGGTAGCACCATTTTTTAAAACGGGGTCAAAATTACAACATTTTTCAAACATGGCCTTCAAAACTTAGACAGTGGCTCAGAAAAACCTTAAAATCAGCACCTAAAAACAAATAAGATGCTTTTGAATTTTTTTTTTCTTTTCAAAACATTAAATTTTGAGATTATTTGAAATCGTATTTTTATCACTTGGTACCATTAAAACTAAAACCTCAAAATCAACCATCAAATTGAAAAGTACTGCTACCGGTAGCATCCATTCTAAAATTGGGGTATTAAAATGACACATTTTTATAATGTGATAAAAGAACTCATCATTACTGTAAACAAAATCATAAAAACAACCCTTAAATGTTTACTTTTAAAATGTTATTATCACGCAAAGCACAAGGTAATACATAATGGCATGAAAATATCACAATATACTTTAAAAATTCAACGTCACTTTTTAATATTTTTTTCCTTTTAATAATAAAAAAGTAAATACAAGTTACATTGAATGAAACATAAATCATTTTTTAAAAGTATTGTTATATTGACCATATTCAAAACATATGAGCTAAGAAATTTTATTATATTATCCATAATAAAAAAACATATCATTCATAAAACATAACAAAAGATTCATAACTTCATGTAAGATCATATGTAAGTTCAATGCTATTTTTTAGTTACCATACAAACATCATATGGATAAAAAATTCTTAAAATGTTCCATACACTTATTCAGATTGATTCATGGTTTCTGAAATACCATCAGAGTCTACATTGTCTTAAGATGAATGTTTTGATGAAGATGTAGATGATCCATACTCTTCTCTATTGTCGATGAATGCACCATTTGAGTCTACATGCATGCCCAACATTTCAGATGTCAAATGCCTTTTAGATCTACGACTAGGTTCAACAGACTCCCATCTTGCATTTATTTATTGCGGTAGCAACCTCTTGATAAGCTCTGTTGTCTTGGAGCGAAGAGTTTCTCTCTTTGTCAAATTGAAGTCATAAACAGGTATGTCAACATCGTCTAATTTTAAGAGGTCAGTGCGACAATGAGTTGTATTTTGACCCTTTCTTTTTCTCTTTCTATTGACATGTTTCTCAACCACCATCTATGGCTTGTACACACCATTGAATGGGTGTGTACTTGTTGCATACCAATGCACTTCAATTGAAACAACATGATCATTTTCTTTCTCAATATTTATAACCTTTCCTATCCAGAATGGATAACCATGTGGATCCTCATTCGCTAAAACTGCAATCATGCTACCCTCCTTAATATCTTGTACTGAACCCCTTTAAAGGTCTTCCATGGCTTCACATTGTGCATGTGACCTTCACGAACCAATATACATTTATCTTTCCTCTGCTTGTGTAATCTCAATAGCACCTTGAGATTCTTGAACTTCAACAACATTTGTTTCTTCAGATTCGTTTGGCATATTTTGTGGCCAATGAAATGGAGTCCTCAACATTGTATCTTCATTTGTTGAGCTTGAAATTATGTCACTTTGACTATTGAAAAAATACTCCCACCAAACAGAATCAACAACATCAAA
>ML794637.1:382375-415373 GCA_009831015.1 Picea engelmannii
GTTATTTTCCCTTAAAAATTAAAAACAATTTTTACTCTTTTATTTTGTTATTTACATGTTAAATACAATATTTATCATGTTTATCTATTTATACCACATTTATTAAACATATTGATTATCCATATAATTTTAGGTATATATGTAGACAATATACCTCATTTTTTTTTATCCCGCATTCGTTATACTAACAGTAATTTATATCATCCGTGTTATATATACACAGTCTTGTTTTATCTTTTTATATTGTGTTATATCTTGGGCAGTATTTGTTTTAGGATTTGGAGCAAGCTAAAACATCGAGAAGACATTCGAGGAGAATTTAGCATTTCAGAGGTTAGTTTTTTGTTAAATTCTTACATGTTTTCTACTTTTTTCTAAAAAACATAGATGTTTTCTACTTTTTTCTAAAAAACATAGATGTTTTCTACTTTTTTCTAAAAAATACCCAACTTTTTAAAACATTTGAGACTTTTTTCATAAAATCTTAACAAAATCCTTAAGATTTTTTGAAAAAAAAAACGACAAAAAAAGTTAAATTTAGATATAATTTTTTAACTTTTTTTAGCTTTTGTCTAGTTTTTTATGGTTTTTTAGGTTATATGTTATATAAAATATAACATGTGGTATATGTTATATTACATATACCCTAGGTTATATAACATATAACATATAACGTATGTTATAGATTATATAACATATAACATATGGTATAGGTTATATAACATATAACCTAGGTTATAGGTTATATAACATATAACGTAGGTTATATGTTATATAACATATGTTATATTGTTATATGACATATAAAATTACGGGCATTTCCCTAGCCCCCACGACCGAGCCCTGGGTGCCCTAGCCCCCACGGCCAAGCCTTGGGCACACCCGGGGCTTGGTCGTGGGGGCTAGGGCGATGCTTGTAACAACATATAACAATATGTTATATGGTATAACATATAACAATACGTTATATGTTATAACATATAGCAATACGTTATATGTTATAACATATAATACATGTGTTATATGTTATAACATATAATACATGTGTTATATGTTAAACATATAACGCATGTGTTATATGTTTAACCTATAACACATGTGTTATATGTTAAACATATAATACAACATATGTCAATTGAATTTTTGTTACATATAGGTTAGTGTGTCAGCTTCTCGCTTCGTACCATCACAAAAAATTAGGATATCGTCAATGAAGAGTGAGTGTGTGATGTACAACCCATTGGAAATTGTATACTTGTGAATCTCCCAACATTCTTTTCCCCCGCCAGAAAACGACTGAGCCCTTCCGCCACAGGAGAAAAAGTAAAGGTGACAGAGGACAACCTTGACGCATTCCTCTTTCCGCTTGAAAGAAAGAAGAGGTTGAACTATTGATGAGTATGGAGAAAGAAACTGAAGTCATACATCCCATCACCCAATTGGTAAAATCCAAGCCAAACCCAAGATGTATCATAAGCATTCTTAAATACAACGAGTTTACCCGGTCATATGCTTTGGATAAGTCAATTTTTACCACAGCTCCCCTAAGCTTCTTTGTTTTTATACTATGTAGTCCTTCTTGTGCTACACCAATGGCCTCATGGATTTGCCTTCCTTCCAAAAACCCAAACTGTTCACTAGAAATGTGTTTGGACAGGATCACCTTCAACCTTCTATTGATTACCTTTGAGATAATCTTGTACAGAGAGTTACACAACGAAATAGGCTGAAAAACCTCAAAAGAGGAGGGATTATCTATCTTTGGAATGAGTGCAATGAAGGTAGAGTTTATAGGATTATGGATGTAACCATTCACCCTTGATTCCTCGACCACCTTCAGAACATCAGGTCCAATTAGATCAAAAAAACCCAAATAAAATTCAATAGGCCATCCATTAGGCCCGGGGCTTTTCCCTTTTTGAAAAGAGTGAAGAACTTCCAGTAGTTATTTTTCAGTTATTGTTTCCATTAAAGACCCATTTTCTTCCTCCTCTACAAACCGAGGGACATAAATATAAATATGTTACAACTTTGTAAATCGTTTTTCCAACTACAAGCGTTGTGTGTAATTGAGGAAATGTAAAATTGAATATAAGATTTGTCATCTTGCTCTGTCTCCGCTCCTATGTTTTTATGATTCCTGATTCTTTGTTTTTTGTGCATCTGTATTGTTTTAATTTAGCTTTGCTTATTCATCGCTAAAATTACTATCCTGGAAGTAAATTGAATCAACAATATTTCTTGCACGATCTCAAGTGGATAATCTGAGTGAGAGATTCCATATTTGTGTGGGCAATTTCAAGTTTGTTGGGCGATTTAGTAAAAGCCCAAACTCTATTCTTCCTTTGGGTAATTAAAAAACAACTCCCAACAATTGGTATCAGAGCAGGTTACTGGTATAATCACGGGAGGTCGTCAAAACACCCATAACATAGAAGGAGAAATCACTAGTAAGACGAATATGTGAGAAGAAGTTGCAGACGACGAAATCTGAAGAAGATTGCAGATTTGACGCAGTGGGGTTTAATTGAGAAATTCCAGGTTAATGTTTGATTTGAGTCAAGTCTCATTGAGCATGGAGACAACAACATCGAGTGACATGGAGAAGTTGAACATGGCTAATTTTTCCCTGTGGAAGTCAAAAATGGAGGATATACTAATTTTGAGGGATCAATATTTGCCAATTGAGGGAATAGAAAAGAAACCCTCATCAATGAAAATTGAGGATTGGCTGAAGCTATACAGGAAGACCATTACCACAATCCGTCAGTGTCTATCAAAGAATATCTACTTCAATGTGGTTGGAGAGAATACACCAAAAGATCTATGGCACAACCTGCATGATCTTTATGAGAAAAACACGACATCGAATAAGGTCTTCTTGATGAAGAAATTATACAATCTCAAGATGAAGGAAGGTGCTTTAGTAGCAGAGCACTTAAATGAGTTCAATATAATTACCAATCAGCTCACCTCTGTTAAAATTGTCTTAGATGATGAGATCAGAGACATCTTATTGATGTGCTCTATGCTAGATAGTTGGGAGAATTAAATTGTAATTATGAACACTTCGACACCTGTAGGAACCTTGAAGTTCGATGATGTTAGCAATAAGTTAATGAATGATGAGTTGTGATGTAAATCAATTATATAAAACTAGGGAGGAGAAGCTCTAACTTTAGTTGATCGTAGTAGGAAAATTGATTGAGGCCGTCAAGGGCATTCAAGGTCAAGAGGCAGATCAAAATCAAGAAGAGGCAGGCTCATTTGTTATCACTGTGGAAAACCCAAACACATGAAAAAGGAGTGTTAAATCTAGAAGTGGGAACAAAAGGATAAAAAACCAACCAAGACATCAACCAACACAAATGAAGGTGAGATTATTGTTGTAGTTTCAGAGAATGAGGTTTTATTTACTATTTCAATGGAAGATGTATGTTTATTTGCGTCCAATTGTGTAATATCCCTCGGTAGAGCCCCAGTTGTAATTATGAATTGTAAACATGTTTGTTAGGCTGGTGAGCCTAGTTATAATAAGCTAGGAGGATTATGTGATGATTAGGCCAGAGAGCCTGGGATGCTAAGGCCAGGAGCATGTTTTGTATATGTAATTATGCAAAATCATTAATAAAATTATAAACATCGTTGTGTGTAGACCGACCACGAAGAAAGAGTGATGGGGGACTAAGCTTCCACAAGGTTGGGTAAGGGAGGAGGCTAAGTGTTTGGGCCTAGGGGCTAAGCTAGGGGGCTTGCCTCTAAAGGGGATAATAATTTATTATTATTTCCTAAAAGTCTAAGCTGGACAATTGACCAAGCGTTGTCATAAGTTCCTGGAAAAGGAACGTATGCTAAGTGGAGTGCATGCGGCTGCAGGAAGACAGGTGTCGACCTGGGCGTATGTAGTTATAGCTGGGAAAGACAACGCTGTTGGGGGGTCCTGTCCATTCTTCCATCCAGAGTCTGAACCTGAACCTCCATGATTGTCCTCTGCATTGTTTCCTGGTCACGCACCCTAAAACCCTTTGGGAAAACCGATAGACTGATCCGTGTCTCTGGGAGAAGTCTGAGTTATCCCGTGTGTATCCTATGAATTTCGAGCACCCCATAATCATCTGTGTCGTGTTGTGTCATAACTGTTGGTTGTTATGGCCACACAGATCCTTGACTGAGTGTGGCTTGTTGTTGTTGTCTGTTCCTTGCAGAGTCGAGTTCGTACCTTAACCGTTTTGGTTCGTTCCCTTCTGTTTTCCTGAGTTGTATTGACCAGTGGTTTTTGTCCTCACCTTGCGGGAATTGAGTTGAAATTGGTTGAAGAAGCAGGTTGCCAGGCCCGTGGTTGAATAAGCAGGTTGTCGGGCCTATGAGCAGCTCTCTCTAGGTGAGAGAGTTTGCTCGGAAGTGGTTTTCTCCTAGAAAGAGTCCAGCACCAGCTATAGAGCTCTGAGAATTCCTGATCTGGCCTGTTGCCGAGACCCTGAGAGGGGAAGTGGAGCAGTCGATGGACTGTGGAACGATGAAGGTGCATATTCCCGAGGTGGAACAGGCGTGTGGGGAATGAGAGTCCATGAATAGTGGGCGTAAGAAGGCTCCTAGAGAGAATCCTTCCAGTTGCATTGTGCAGTTTCATGTAACCTCAACCTAGTCTAGGATTCCCTTGCCCTGGGTGGAGTTTAGTCCCAGCTCGGGGGTGACCCACTGTTGAGCGTGAGAGCAGCGTGGTCTATGGCTGGGAGGTTCATGGAACGTATGCACGTAGTTGGTGGTGTTACTCCAGTTGAAAATATAAGTATCAGTCTGTGCTAAATTTATATGTTATGCATGTCTGTGATGCTTGAATGTTATCATGTATTCTGTTGCGTATATGAATTACTATTAGTTCCATTCATTTATGTATGGTAGCAGTAATCCTATGTTTATTGTGATTAAGTATTTTAAATTCATTAAAATGCATGTTGTAACGTCCCCGACCATCAGCCCCACTATCGAGCAATGCTACTATGCGGAACATACATACATACATACATACATACATACATACATACATACATACATACATATATATATATATATATATATATATAACATGCATATTAAATCAAATTAACTCATTTAACATAGAGTTACTTCAATCATATAGACTTAAATAGAATTAACAACAATTCATACATGCAGCGGAATACATGAAAATATACAAGCATCACAAACATGCATTTTAATTGAAATTAAACACATAATGATACTTATCTGTGAAACTGGAGTAACTCCATCAACTGCGTGCAGACCTTCCACGAACCTCACAGCCTTAGACCGCACTGCTCATAACTCTCAGCAGTAGGTCACCCCCGAGCTGGGACTAAGCTCCACTAGGAAAGGGAATCATAGGCTAGGCAAGGTCAAGAGGAAGACACATAGTTTATGAAGATGTATTCTCTCCCAGGAGCCACTTATGCCCACTGCTCACAAACTCTCATTCCCCACATGCCTGTCCCACCCCAGGAGTATACACCTTCATTGTCACCAGGACAGTCCTTTGGCTGCTAAACCTCCCTTGCCTTGGGCTTCAGCAACAAGCCGGACCAGAATTCTCTGAGCTTTGTGGCAACTACAGGACCCCTTCTGTTAGCAATTATTTTTGTCATTGGCGCAGAAGCACCCAGGGCTGTAGATTGCACATGAAATGCCCAAGCGCAGCATGGGAGAATCCCTGTTTTTCCAAGTAGCAGGTCAAGCGAGCGGGCAAGATGTCGTCGACAGCATCCAAGATCTATTTTACAAAGCAGATCGACGGTCACCGGGTTTTCGGAGCTACCGAATTGCCCAAGGTTTAGCACAAAGGACAACTCTCTTATTTCAATCAGCAAGTTCGGATCGACCGATCTAACTTGACAGGTGGCAGCCTGTCGGCATATCGCGGATCGGGGTTTCGGGGAACAGGGAGCCCTTAGTTCATTGCACTTGGAAATACCGATCAGCGAAACGCCGAAAGCGCCTTTGGCGCCGAGCCCACGGTCTCAGCCCTGGGTCATATCAAGCGAGCTTGCAAACGAGGGCGGCTCCCTTGTAAATATTGAGTGCCCCCTCGTCCGTTCATCCTAAGGACGTGTGTCGCAAGATCTGGCCGCGTCAACATTTCGGTGGTTGGGAGTTCGTAGGGCGTGAGTTTCATGTTGTTCAGCATCGTGAAACCCCGAACCCCGATAGTGTCGAAAGCGTAGAAGGTGGGGCCCGCGATATCACGAAGTGTTTTCAGCCATCCATCCATAGGGGACACCTGGCAGTAGATAGAGCCATTTCGGTGCTTCGCCCATCGTGACTCCAACACGCAAAGAGCAGCTCTGTTATTTTTCGATGCACGAGGTGCTGAAAGAATCCCGGACTGGGGCCCACAGTGTCGCCAGGAGAGTTAAGAGTCGTCAGATCTAGAGGGACACGTGGTGCCAGATTGAGTTGTCTCGGCATATCGCTCATCGCGATTTCAATCAGCAAACGCCCTTTCATATTCGCGAATGCCGAAAGCATATGGTCACGGCCCATGGTCACTTGGGGAGAGGAAGGAGCTGCATAAAGAAGGCCAAAGGCGTCGAGTTCAGTTGCAGAGGGGATCATCACGATCTCCAGGCACCGTCAGACCCGATCTTAATACTGTTTCTAGTATTGAAGTAAATGAAGGCAAGAGCGGGTGGTTGAAACCTCCTTTCGTTCATTAAATGAGGGGAATGGAGGGTCTGGCGAGCCGCCTGCTCGCAGAGGTCCTGTGTATCGATTCTCTCAACGCAGCCGTGCCGAAGTCCTTGACTCGACAGAGAAGTCTGTGCACGCTAGCCGAGCACTTCATGGCTCAGCTACCCTCCTTACAGAAGCCATGCGTAGTTAAGGTGGCATTTAAAGAAAGATATCAGTACGAGTTTGACTGAAGGGATATCAAGCCTTGAGTGACTGGGCATGCTTCTGTGAGGTGAATTTTCCTGAGTATATAAACTCAGTCTTTTGTATTTTGTAGGTATCGATGGTTGAGCAAGACTCCCAGTTGTAAAAACTTTAATGAAGAATTGTGTTCTGGTTATTTCTGGACTCTTGAGACTTCTTGCCTGATGAATGTCAGTTTCTTTCATATATTTGTGTATGTTGTATTAGAGCAGCTCGGAATTGGAGGATCCAGTCGAGTTGTGACTGTTATAGGATGATGTATGTTGGATCACTGTAACAGTTGTGTTGTTCTAAACAATCCCTGTGAACTTCTCAACATTGAACGACTTGGAATTGGAGGATCAATTCAAGTCTTCCTTTCAGTCTCTTGAAGCCCTGAACTAAGCAGATCTTGTATTCAGAGTTTTTCCTCTACGAGCTACCGAAAGGCCTGTTGCCTGAGATAGTTTGTTCATCCTTCTCCCAAGTCTTCCGCCTACCCATCTTTAAATCAACTCCCTGACTGAAGTTGGGTCAAGACCTCCTTTGTTCCTTGTTACCAAATACAGTTCCTATTTTAAAGCAACACCTGTTCAAGTCTCTACCCATTCGATCGCCCATTTATCAAACCGTGACATAAAAACTGATGGGCATCGAGCTCTGCTCCTGCCGCAATTCAGGAGTGACTTCTGACGCTAACACCTTCCAGGAGTTCTCACTTCCTCCATGCACTCTCTCACCTGGAGAGAGTCGCTCACAGGCTTGACAACCTGCCTCTTCAACCACAACCACCTCCCTCACCTAGAGAGAGTGTTGCACACAGGCCTGACAACCTACTTCTTCATCTCCATTCCAGCACAAGGAGGACAACAATAAGGCTCAGTAAGGAACAGATGATGGCAACAATTCACACTCAGCCAAGGGACTATGTGGCCACAACATCCCATAGTTATAAAACACACGACATAGACAATTACGGTATGCTCAGGTTTCACAGAAGACAACAACCCAAATGGTTAAGCATGAACTCGGATTTGCAGTGTGAATAAACTGGGTTCACAAGACACATAAGAGACATGTCTCAGTCCACGGGTTTGCCACTGGATTTCAGAGTGCGTGACAAGGAACCAACGCAGAAGTCGAACGCAGACTCAAATGGTTTAGACGGAGGATGCATCGGATTCTCAGGAAAAATATCACAGTTTGGCCTCACGGTTTCGGGTTTCAGAGCTGCGTGAGGTATGCATGCAGATATCAGACATAGAGGTAACATGATTCAGACAGCAGACGCTCGAATGGCAGAAGAACCCCCAACACGACTCAATTCTTGGGTTAAATTGCATGTGCCTAGGCCGACACATGTCGCCCATGAAGCTACATGCACTCCATTAAGTATGTGTTCCCTTTTCCAGGAACTTAGGATAAAAGTATACCTTTCACACCACTTTGGAATAATAATAAATTATTATCTCAAGGACTTAAGCCCCTAAGCTTAGCCCCTCTTTCCAACCTTTCATCCCCCTTTCCCTTACCCACCTTGTGGAAGCTTAGTCCCCCATCACTCTTTCTTCATGGTCGGTCTACACGCAACGATGTTTATATTTTATTGATGATCTGCATAATTACATATACAAAAATCAAACTCCTGGCCTTTAACACCTAGGCTCTCCGGCCTAAATAACACATAATCCCACCAGCTTATATACACTTGGATTGATCCAGATGGATATCGGTGACCACCCACCTTTTCCAAATGGCTCAAAATAGTTTTCTGACAATTTTGGCAATTTAATATTTTTAGTAGTTTTAACTTCCAGGGCCATTTTGAGGGCCTAAATGAAGGTTTTTCAGGATTGAGCTCCTCAATGATATCCACAAGCATGATTGAGCCCCCAAAATGAATCTCCTCGAAGATACCTTTCCAACGGGCTATCACACGCCTAAAACAGAGATCGTATGCAAAAGTTACGACCCCGGGAAGTTGATGTACTAACTTACCCAAACGGGGCTCACATGACTTTTGGCACTTCATCTTCTAGGGTTAGGTTTTTGGATGTCTAGGGTTTTGGGCATTCTTTCTTATTGTAAAAAGTCTTTTAGAGCCTCATTGTAATGTTCTTCTTGTGAATGTGCACTGTCATCACATCTCTTCTCAAATATAAGCCGCCACCATTCCAGCAAGCTTGTTTCCGCTGCATTTTACAGTTTCAGATTATTTCGTTATTGAATAGAAAACCAGTTTTACTGTATCTTTGTTATTTTGTGTTAAGCACCTGTTAATAATCTGTATTCATTTCGTTCTACTCATAAAATCCAGATCATGGCTCACCAGCCTATAAACATGATTACAATGCATAAATATGATTACAATTATAATATAATTGGGGCACGTTCTTGGGATATTACAATCCCCTCCCCTTATTTTTGCACTGTCCTCAGTGAAAATTTTACACAACATCAACAAGATTTTCAAAATATTCAAAAATATGTGGGTATTATGCCTACATAGCATCCTCATTCTCCCATGTCGCATCCTCGGGACCGTACCAGGTCCACTAAACCTTTACAAGCCCTATGGCTCGATTCTGGAGTTGTTTGCTTTTCTAGTCCAATATGCGCACAAGATGCACTTGTAGGACACCTTCTTGCTCCACCTGAATCACATTCCAATCGATTACATGATTAGCATCGGGTATATATTTATTAATCAATGAAACATGAAACACATTATGTACAGTCATGGATGCAGGTTATGCAAGCATATATGCAACTGGCCCAATCCTTTCTAGAATTTCAAATGGCCCGCAAATCTGGCTGCCAATTTGGCGCAGTTTCCCAGCTTCAGGGAACTTCTATTGGCTTTCACTTTCAGGAAAACATGGTCACCCACTTTAAACTCTCTGTGGGTTCTGTTTTTATCAGCATAACTTTTATGCCTGTCTTGGGCAGCCTTTAAATTCTGCTTAATTTTTAGCATTTGCTCTTCCATTTCCTTGAGCAATTATGGCCCAACTACTGCCCTATCAGCTGGATTATCCCAGCTTACTGAAGTATTGTACTTTCTGCCATAAATTGCTTCAAATAGGATCATCTTCAACGAAGCGTGATACCCATTATTGTAGGCGAATTCTACCAAGTGTAGGTAGTCTTCCCATTTAGATGCTTTGTCCATCACATACATCCTTAGTATGTCTTCTATTACTCGATTCACCCGCTTTTTCTGCCCATCCGACTCAGGATGATAGGTTGTGCTAAAGTTCAGATTCGTTCCAAACCCCTTGAATAACCCTTTCTAGAAATTTGAGGTAAATTTCGGGTCTCTGTCAGACACAATTGTCTTGGGAATTTCGTGCAATCGTGCCACTTCCTTCATAAAGATGTCGGCAACATCCACTACCTTGTGAGTAGTCTTTAGTGGAATAAAATGGGCAGCTTTCATCAGCTTGTCCACCACCACCATGATTGAATCATGTTGCTTGCCAGTTCTGGGCAATCCTGTGATGAAATCCATTGTCACTGCTTCCCACTTCCACTCAAGAATGGGTAAAGGTTGCAACAACCCTGTTGGGTGCATGTGCTCAGCTTTAACCTTCTAACACTCCATACATCTAGCGATGTATTCAACAATCTCTTTCTTCATACCTGGCCAAAAGTAATGGCTCTTGGCTACTGCCATAGTTTTCTGATATCCAGGGTGCCCAACATAAGGCACATTATGCATTTCATTCAAAATCATAAGTTTCAAGTCTTGGACATTAGGTACATAAATTTTGTTCTGGTACTGAAGTATTCCATCCACCTCTAATTTATAATTCTCCACTTTATGTGGCATCTTACCTTGTTGTAGCTTTACTACCAACTACATGTACTGCAAATCTGCATTTGCAGCCTCCAGAATTTTGCCTTTAATACCAGTTCGGTACATGCTAATGGTCGTAGCATGCAATTCATTCACTCTCCTACTGAGTGCATCAACCACTTTGTTCTCTTTTCCTTTGATATGCTTGATATCAAAGCCATATTCACAAAGAAACTCCAACCATCTACTTTGCCTAGCATTCAAGGTTGGTTGATCAAACAAATACTTCTGACCGTTATGGTTTGTCCTCAATTCAAACCTCCTTCTCATGAGGTAATTCCTCCATTTCTTTAGCACGTGTACTATGGATGCCAACTCCAAATCCTGAGTGGCATAGTTGCTTTCATGCTCTTTCAACTTTCTGGATTCATAACAAATTACGAAGCCATTCTGACTGAGGAGTCCTCCCAATCCTTCTTTGCATGCATCTATACACACTACAAAGTCTTCATTCGGATCTGCAATCCTCGGGATTGGAGCACTGGTTAACAATTGCTTCAATTGTTGGAAGCTTCTCTCACAATCTTTTGTCCACTGAAAATTCTTCTCCTTCCTTTGCAAGCAAGTGATAGGGTGAGATATCCTCGAGAACCCTGCAATAAACCTTCTGTAATAACCAGTTAGACCCATAAAGGATCTGACTTTCGTCACATTCTTTGGCGCTAACCATTCTCTAATGGCCTCAATCTTCTCAGGATCTACAACTATCCCATCCTTCAAAATAATATGCCCCAAGTAATGGATCTTCTCCTGATAAAATGAGCACTTGCTCAACTTGGCATACAGTTGGTTCTCTCTTAGCACCTGCAACACCATCCTTAGATGTTTTTCATGCTCTTCCTTCGACTTGGAATACACCAGAATGTCAACAAGGAATATTATGACAAACTTGTCTAGATAGTCCCTGAATACACCATTCATCAGGCACATAAAAACAGCGGGTGCGTTCGACAGCCCAAACGACACCACTTTGAACTCGTAATGACCATACTGTGTTCTAAAGGTGGTCTTGTTAATGTCTTCATCCTTTATCCTTACCTGGTGATATCCCGACCTGAGGTCTATCTTCAAAAATATCTTCACATCCTTTAACTGATTGAAGAGGTCATCAATCCTCGACAAAGGATAGTTGTTCTTTATAGTTACTTTGTTCAATTGTTTGAAATCGATAAACAATATCAGTGCCCCATCTTTCTTCTTCACGAACAGGATCGGGGCTCCCTAAGGTGACACACTTGGGCATATGTACCCCTTCTTCAAAAGCTCTTCAAGCTACAATTGTAGTTCTTTCAGCTCCGACATACTCATTATGTAAGGAGATTTTGACACTGGAGCTGCTCCAGGGATCAAGTTTATAGAGAAGTCGATATCTCTCTTTGAGGGTAGTCCAGGTACCTCCTGAAATACATCTTCAAACTCCTTTAGTACTGCATGATCTCTAATCTTTGAGACTTCATCCTTAGATGCTTCCTCCACATGGGATGCAAATAATTGACATCCTTTTCTGTAGCACTTCTTCAGCTGCATCGCTGATATTTCTCTGATAGCAACAGCTCTGGGAATTCCTTGGACTGTTTTCCGATTTCCTTCCTCATCTAGGCAAGTGAATGCCTTGTTACGACAGTATAGGATGGCATGGTGTTGGTCCAACCAATCCATCCCAACTAGACAGTCATAATAACCCAAAGGTAGAACATTCAATTCATCCTTTGTGCTCAGTCCAATCATGTCCACTGGACAGAACTTAACTAACTCAGTGACTTTCCTCTTGGTTCATGTAGTCAGCTGCACTAACCAAGACTTTTCATGTTTGCTTCTCAACAATTGCAAAATTTCCACCACTCTAGGATCTATATAACTATGGCTAGCCCCTGAATCAATTAAAATAGTAAAGGCATGGTTGTTGATCATACCTTCTACTTCAATCATGTGCGACTGATATTCAACTTGCTTGTTGTCTAGGGATGCGTAGATCCTTGGCATTCTACTACCCATGTCCTCCACTATTTCATATTGTTGTACATTTTGGACAACTCTCACTTTATCATTTCTGTGGGGGAAAACTCTGTACCTATGGTTCCCTTTACAACCCCAACATTCCATAGGTGGCGGTCTTGGCATCTGCCCACCCACTTCAGCCTTCCTGGGCTCTCTAAAAGATGGTTGTCCCTGAGGGTTGTTTCTGAAAAAGGGTGGCTTAGTTCCCTTCTTCCTCTGATCCATCTTGAATTTCTTCTTGTCTTCCCAAGCCTTCCGGAAAGTAGGCTTCTCTCTTTGTTGCTCATATAAGCATTTCTCCCTCCTTATCGTTTCTTCCATAGTCTTAGGGTCATCATACTGAATCTTGTCACCAATGGAAGGTGGCAATCCACTTAGATACCTATGAATCTTGACAGTCTCATCCTTGTTGAATGGAACATACTTTAACAATTCCAAAAATATTCGCTCGTATTCATCAATGGTCATGCTACCCAGTTTGAGTTCAAAGAACTCTTCCATATTTCTGTCGTAGTATCTTTTAGTCAAGTATTTCTTCTCGAAATACCTCTTGAATTCTTTCCAAGTGATATCTTTCTCTCTAATGTGTTGCACCTGCACAAGTTGATCCCACCACATGGATGTTTTTCCTTTCAATTGATACATTGCAATTCTTCCTTTTGCATGAGAGGAATAATTCTGCAGTTGGAAATATTTCCTCATGTCAAGCAACCATGTTTCGGCATCTTCCTCCTTCTTGTGTTCTCCATCAAACGTAGGAGTCTTAATCTTGTTCATTTCGCCCTTCAGTTCATCCACTCCAGATCTTCTATTCTTTCTGGTAGGAGATGGGCTTGAACTACTGTGTGCCCTCCTCTTGGAGCGACCTTGGGAGTGATGATGGTGTCTACCAACACTCCTTGATCTTCTTCCCTCAGAAGTCTAGTGACTCCCTGTTTTGCTCTAGTCTCTCTCCTTGTCCAACTGCTTTTCTATTCTCTCCGGACTCTTCATCAACTTTAAGTTGAATTATCCATGTTGTTCCTTAGCTTTCATGAGATTTCTTCTATCTGCTCGGTGTGTTTGGGCATCTTTCTACAATCTTTCAATGATTTTCATCATATGCCCTTCCTTATCTATCTCTTCTCCATGTCCATTGGAGTTCGACCCTTCAACTCCCAAATGAAAATCCATCCCTTTAGCTGCATTCTTTGAACTGGAAGCATTATGTGTCTCCTCCATTTCTTTGCACTCAGTGGCAATTCTGTTCAGTTATAACACTCGTTAAACTTCTACAAACACAATGTGTAGACAACCGTAATTTGTCAGGCCATCGATCCTTAACAAATCCCACAACATTCATAAACAAATCTAATTCAAGAAAACGTTTAGTTTTCATTCTCTGTGATTCTCGTTCAATCAAGAATCCCCACGGATTTCTTCTTTCATAGCTTTGCTCTGCTAAGTTTTTGGGCACTAGCCCCTTTCTCTTAGTCCCCCAACCCACGTGACCATGGGTCGTGACCAAGTGCTTACTCGGGCCTTCAGCCTCAGAAATTTTCAAAGCACAACACAACAATCTCTCAGAGTTTCGAGTTACCAAACTCGTGTAGTAGAGTGGATCAACAGTGCACGTCTACCCAACATCCAACGACCGACACTCACTATCGAACCTCAGGTGTTTGAGTTCTGGGACTTCGGGACTTCGAAGCTTCGAAACTTCAGTTTCCAGAAGCTTTCCCGCTTGCTTCCCTTTCGATCTCCCGAATTACGAACTTTCGACTTCTCTATCCTTCGAGCACACATAGTACAATCGTCACCAACTAAGGCAATGGCACGTGGTATGCTTAGAAAGGTCCACGTCACCCCAAGCGACGTCATCCAACCCCATCACGTCTACCCTTTCACTTCGAAACTTCGGGCTTCGGAGCTTCGGACTTCAGGAGTTTCAACTCCTCTATGCTCACTTTTGCCTGAAGCACTTCTTCTCGGAGTTCATGATCTACCGACGCGTGTCCTCCTTCATGATCAACGGTTAGGAGTGACTTCAACACTTCAGGCTTTGGGTGTTTCAAACTCACAACACTTGCCTCCTCACGAAGTACTTCCACCCAAAGTACATGATCTCCTGACACGTGTCCTTCGCAACGAACGGCTGCAATTTACTTTGGCCTTTGGGACTTCGGGAGTTTATCACACTCCACACTTGAAATCCTCCGAAGTGACTTTCCTTTGCCTTCCTGGACACGGATCTAATGGTCAGGCTCTTTTCCTACGATCTACGATGTAGATCTCCTTTGGGAGTTTATGCCTCATCGCATTCCACTTCTCCCGATTGCCGAACTCTGAAAGGCTTCCAGGATAACCTTCCTGCACCTTCTCTGGATCTAACGGTCGTAAAGGACTCTCCTTTTTGCCAAATAGATCCTATGGCTCCAACACCCCAAGTGTTGAGCCTCTCTCTGTGTGGTCAAAAACCATGCCGACTGCGGTTTTATTCTACCGCTACTCCTCCTGAGCTTCGTAACACGGCCAAGTAACCCCTTGGCACTCAGAAACATTCTAAGGTTCGAAATTGGTTCCTCCGAACACCATTTCCACTCGAAACCTTCGGTCCAAAGACCACTTATTCAACCCATCCAGGCTCAACGTTGAAACCTTGGCTCTGATACCATATTGTAACATCCCCGGCCATCAAACCCACTGTTGGGAAACGCTACTACGCAGAACATTCCCATACATATATATATATATATATATATATATATATATATATAACATGCATATTAAATCAAATTAACTCATTTAACATAGAGTTACTTCCATCATACAGACTTAAATAGAATTAACAACAATTCATACATGTAACGGAATACATGAAAATATACAAGCATCACAGACATGCATTTTAATTGAAATTAAACACATAATTATACTTTTCCTTGAAACTGGAGTAACTCCACCAACTGCATGCAGACCTTCCATGAACCTCCCAGCCTTAGACCGCGTTGTTCATCACTCTCAGCAGCAGGTCACCCCCGAGTTGGGACTAAGCTCCACCAGGCAAGGGAATCCTAGGTTGGGCAAGGGAATCCTAGGTTGGGCAAGGTCAACAGGAAGACACACAGTTTATGAGGATGGATTCTCTCCTAGGAGCCACTTATGCCCATTGCTCACAGACTCTCATTCCCCACATGTCTGTCCCACCCCAAGACTATACACCTTCACTGTCACTAGGACAGTCCTTCGGTTGCTAAATCTCCCTTGCCTGGGGCTTCAACAACAGGCCGGACCGTAATTCTCTGAGCTCTGTGGCAGCTTTAGGACCCCTTCCAGGAGTTCTCACTTCCTCCGCGCACTCTCTCACTTGGAGAGAGTCGCTCACAGGCCTGAAAACCTGCCTCTTCAACCACAACCACCTCCCTCACCTGGAGAGAGTGTTGCACACAAGCCTGACAACCTGCTTCTTCAACTCTGTTCCAGCACAAGGAGGACAACAGTAAGGCTTGGCAAGGAACATATGACGGCAACAATTCACACTCAGCCAAGGGACTACGTGGCCACAATAGCCCATAGTTATAACACACACGACATAGACAATTACGGTATGCTCAGGTTTCATAGAAGACAACAACCCAAACGGTTAAGAACGAACTTGGATTTGCAGTGTGAATAAACTGGGTTCACAAGACACACAGGAGACACGGATCGGTCCACATGTTTGCCACTAGATTTCAGGGTGCGTGACAAGGAATCAACGCAGAAGTCGAACGCAGACTCAAACGGTTCAGATGGAGGATGCGTCGACTTCTCAGGAAAAAATCACAGGTTGGCCTCACGGTTTCGGGTTTCAAAGTTGCGTGAGGTATGCATGCAAAGATTAGACGTAGAGGTAACACGGTTCAGACAGCGGATGCCTGAATGGAGGATGAACCCCCAACATGACTCAATTATTGGGTTAAATTGCATGTGCCTGGGCCGACACATGTCACCCATGAAGCTGCATGCACTCCATCAAGTATGTGTTCCCTTTTCCAGAAACTTAGGATAAAAGTATACATTTCACACCACTTTGGAATAATAATAAATTATTATCTCAAGGACTTAAGCCCCTAATATTAGCCCCTCTTTCTAACCTTTCAGCCCCCTTTCCCTTACCCACCTTGTGGAAGCTTAGTCCCCCATCACTCTTTCTTCGTGGTTGGTCTGCACGCAACGATGTTTATATTTTATTAATGATCTGCATAATTACATATACGAAAATCAAGCTCCTGGCCTTTAACACCTAGGCTCTTCGTCCTAAATAACACATAAGCCCACCAACTTATATACACTTGGCTCACCAGCCTATAAACATGATTACAATTCATAATATAACTGGGGCACATCCTTGGGGTATTACACATCTCATATATATGTGAATGTTCTGCGTAGTAGCGTTAACCGGTTTCTGTGTTGGTTGGGGACGCTACAGTTTGGTATCAGAGCTAAGTAAAGCATGTGAATAGTGGCATTGTCTAACACTGTTGGTGGCTAGGGATGTTACAAATTGGTATCAGAGCCAAGGTTTTCAACACTGAGCCTGGATGGGCCATGTTAGTGGCAAATGAAGCAAAAGTTTCGGAAAGAATTGTTGTCGAAGTAGACAAAATTCGAGTTCAGAGCCAAGGTTTCAACCCCGAACCTAGATGGGCTAGGTAAGTGGTCATTGGACCCAAGGTTTCAAGTGGAAATTGTGTTAAGAGGAACCAATTTTGGACCTCATAAACATTCTCGAGTGCCAAGAGGTTACCTTGGTCGTGTTACGAAGCTCAGGAGGAGTAGCGGTATTATAAAACCGCAACTTACATGGTATTTGACCACACAGAGAGAGATCACAACACTGGTGGTGTTGGGATCGTAGGATCTGTTTGGAAGGAAGGGAAATCCTTTACGACCGTCAGATCTGGAGAAGGTGTAGAAGGGTTATCTTGGAAGCCCTTCAGACTTTGCGACTTCGGTGAAGTTGATGCAAACTAAGAGAAAGGATGAAGCCCGAAACTCCAAAGTCCTGAGGAGAGATCTACACTGTAGATCTAGGGAGAAGTCTTACCATTAGATCAAATCAAGAGTGGAATATAAAGAGGTTCATAATTTCAGATTTCAGAAGATTGGAAGGAAGCAAGCATAAGAACTTCCGAAGTCCGAAACTTCGAAGTGACGTGGCATGGTGATGTCACTTGGTTTGATGTGGACACATGGGTTGTGCACCACGTGTCAGTGGGTTTTGAACCTGTAGAAGTTTGAAATTCCATATGGAATGTGACATGTGTCACTCATCTGACTGAGCCACGTGTCAGCCGCTAGTATTCCACCACGTGGCATTCCATATGAGCATGGTTAGTGGGACCCCGAGGTTATGTAACGTAGTTAAAAGACAAAGGACCCACAGTGGCGTTGATCACGATACACCGAGATCAACGGCTAGAAGGCATTGCGAGGACCCAAGTTGCACGGAAGTTAATTATCCAAGGCGGTCCCGCAATCCAAACCGCGATTTCATCGAGGGGTTACGTGTCAGTGTCAGAAGAATTGCGGGACGAAAGGCAGGTTGCTCCAAACCACCATTGCATGCCCCCGCAATTGGAAAATGTTAAGTGATGTGACGTAATGACATCACCAAAGGTGATTGGAAGTGTTTGGAGATTAACGGTTTGGGATGCGTGGATGTGAAATCCTTCGAAGTCCCGAAGCTTCGAAGTTTTGGAACTCAGAAGCCTGAGGTCCCATAGTGAGCGTTAGCCATCGGATGTTAGGTAGAAGTGGACTGATGATCTGCCCTACTTCGCGAGTTCGGTAATCCAGAACTCTGAGAGATTGTTGTGTGGTGCTTTGAAAACTTCCGAAGCCGAAGGCTCGAGTAAGCACCTATTGATCTAGTGCTTGGTCACGGCCCATGGTCATGTGCATCGGGGGCTGAGAGAACGGGGGCTAGTGCCCAAAAATTGTGTTAAAGAAAGGAAAAAGGGGTTAGGAAGGAAGCCCGTGGGTTTCGTCTGGTTCAGACATACATCAAAAGAATACTGAAGACCTGGGAACTTTATGATAGGGTCCAACGAAGATCTAAGAGCCTTAGCTCAAAGAAAAGAGATCGTTGCACAAGAAGTGCATCAGAGAAGAAGCACAAGTTTTAAAGGATTATAGCTTTCTGCTCAAGGCTCATAATTGAGCAAGGAAGCCGTGATTGGAAAGGTCTTGGAAAGAGGATTCCAGATGTAATGGTTACATTAAAACAAAAAAAGTGCTAGAGATGTCTTCAGATAGAAGAAAGAAGGAAGAAGGTCAGGGAAAATTCTTTATTCTACATTTGAGATTTTTTCAGAAATCATTGGATCAAATGTTGGGTTCAATAAGCAACATGGAAACCCTAAATGAAATTCTTGTTTAGGGAAGACAGTTCAGGTGACAATCCTTGCACATCAAATGTGAATAAGGAAGGAAGGTTTTATGGAATTATATTTCGTTCATGCAGAAGCTGAATCAGAGGAATCCAAATAATAATGGAATGTTGAAAATTAATATCAACATAATATGTGATGGCAAGTATGCAAAGTAGACAAGGAAAAACTCCTAGATGGAGTCAAGTCCATGAACATCCTAAGATAATGGAAGAATAAACCATGAGATAGATGTCCAACTAATAGGAATGCATGTCAACACTCCAGGTAGGAAGGCTAGAATAGTAGAGGATCATGGATGCACTCCAAGGGTGTGAAGGTATTTCCACAAGAGTATGGAGATATCAAGTCAAATAATTTAAAAATGAAATGACTTCTAAAGAGAAATCAATAAGGAACCAGGAAGAAGAAAACAATTCTATGCATGATTTTGAATGCAGAGGAGATGGTGCCTGACAAGAATCCATCTTAAGTGACATAGAGCCATGAGTGACAACCCAAGAGGTTGGAGTTGTCACTTGAATCTATGATGGTAAGGTAAAAGAAGGACTTTCAGTTAATTCTATGCAGCTAGCAAAAGAGAAGAGGAGAGTACAGGAAAACCACAAGTACTAAAGTATTTTGTCAGGAAAGGGCTGAAGAAGTTCAATCCTTAAGAGTAACTGGATGTTGAAGAATCCAGAGTCTATAAAACAACTTGGTGTTAAATTTGATTCATCCAAGTACGGGATTGGGATAGTTGGACCCAAGAAATTAATGAAAGTTGAATGTTAATATCAGCTTAGTTTGGGACTATAAATGCAAAGGCAACCAAGAGTGATTTGGCTAGAAAGTGCTTAGGACAAAAATAGTCGTGTACACTGACGACAATGAGAGCACAAGAAGACTCGGGAATCCGGGAAGAATTGAATACTTTTGGGATCAGCAAGAAAAATTTTTATAGGGAGAAAGAAGTTGCTGCAATTTTTGTGGCAACAAGTATGTTATGGCTCGTTGGGTCAGCTAGAGGAAAGAATGCTTGCATGTTTGCAAGTGTTGTTGATGATGTTGCTACATAAGGAGGGAAGCAACATAAAGATGAAGTGTTGCTTATAGGTTTTATAAAAGAAGCATGAGAGCTTCTACTGCCATCAGACATTCAGGTAGTATAAAATTTATTAATGGCAGGCATGCAGGTATGAGTCTTTATTACTCTTTTTGCATAATTATTGAAGGAATTTAGGTAAGAATTTCCTCAGCCAGAGTTATTTTATAAAATCACATGATTATATTATTTGAATGCATACCACTGGATGTGGTAAAGGCCGAAGGTCTATATTAATTCAAATCTTTTTAGCTTCTGAATGCACACACTAACATAGGAGAATGTCATGTTAATTTGGTTATGGGGTAATAACCAAAGAATTAAAAGATAAGAACTTGTTGTAGGAATGAATGTCAGTAAGCTAGTCATGTATGAGACCAGGACATGGTTGGATATGGCAAGGTATGGACATGGAAAGGCTATGAGCCACACAGGTACTAAAAACTTCCTACCTTTAATAAAACTTGGGCTGCAACCTTTTTTCTAACACTAATGAACACCACAAAATTATATTCTTGGTGTAGTGTTCGGGTCGAAAAGGAAGGCATCCAATTAATTGGGAAAACAATAGGAAGTGTGTGGAGAATGTGTCAACACATTGGACAAAATTCCAACTTATGGATGGTGAGATACATGACTGAGATGAAGAGCATTATGTAATTCAATGCAAGGTGCTCTGAATAAGTATGCACTGAGAATTTCACTCATGCATAGTAAGAGATAGAATTGTGTACAAAATGCAATGGTTGAATGAGTTTTGTAAGTACAATGCATATATATTATTGCATGGAAATAATTGTTACTGACAACTGAAATGTTGTTAACTCATGAAGTTGAGGACATTTAAGGGAGGTGTTAGACATTGCAACAGGAAAGTTGCAAGTCAAGTAGTCACATGAGCATTGACTATAGGAAATTTTCTTGTTTAGAAAAAGAAGTAATCAACTTACACATATTACTATGAACATGCATATGCATAGAATGGCGAGTCGTTCTAGTTTATTAAATTGTTGGGTAACTGTGATTGAATTTCTAGGTGCGGGAAATTCTAAGATCACTGCATAAGATTTTGTACATATTGCAATTGAATTATGATGTACAACAAATACTGACAATTTGTTGGCTAAATGCAAGATGAAACATTACATGAAAAATGGTATGCAATTTAGTGTCCGTGGAAAACCACAAGGATGGTTGCATTCATAATATGGCAACAACCAAGATGAATTATGAAATAGAATTTCATGTTTTGGGGAAAAGATGAATTCCCTTTGAACTAAGTTTGAGTTTCTAAATAAATTATTTTATGTTTTCTCATGATAACTGCGTGTGGGTGATGCAGATGAGATGATGTTGATTAAAGTTGGAATGTTGACTACAAAAGAGTAGCTCAGAGAAGATGTTGATTGGAGACAACAGATCTTACCCTGTGAATCCCCGGTGGATCTAAGTGTGTGTACACTTCTCCTTGGGTTGCCTTGGAGAAGGCTGGAGCCCTGGAGGGAGAAGTGTGGGGATAGGTTCCCCGATATGAGGTTGGAGGGTACCTGGAGACCGTTGAGGACAGTTGGAACTCCGGGAGCCACGATGCTCTGAGACTTCCTGAGCCGGCCTGTTGTTGAAGCCCAAGGAAAGGGAGGTGTAGCAGCCGATGGACTATGTGACAATGAAGGTGTACCCTCCTGGGGTGGGACAAGCATGTGGGGGAATGAGAGACCATTGGTTGGAGTGGTGTCGAGGTTTGGTACCTTGGCCTAGACCATGTGGATATGGATTATTGACCGTGGCTATCTTGGGAAGCCATTGCCCCAATGGAGTCATAGCCCTGCTCAGGGGTGGAAGGTCTTCTCAATCAAAATATAAGTACCAATTCTCTATTCATTGTATGTTGTGTATCTTGTATACAGGTTATAATGTTATTAGAATTGCCNTATATATATATATATATATGTTCCAATGTTGCTTTTGAATGAATAGGTGTAGGAGCAGAGTGTTTATGTCTGTGGAGCCATAGCCCTACTAAGAGTTTATCAACAGTGAGATCTAAGGCTAGGTGGAACGTCGTGGATCTACAACCAGTCGATGCTTTCAATGAGGTTTAATTGAAGCATGTAACAAGGAGCAATGAGCTGAATGCTTTCCTGAAGCAACCCTGTGGAAAAAAGCAATTGAGTTTCACCTGCAGAAGGACCACCAGAATTGGTGCTTGAAAGTAGAGCACCAGGTGGATAATGGGCTTCCAATAGCTAAAGCTTGGAGCTTTTTGAAGAAATTTTCGAATTATATATGTATAAACAAGTTGCACTGAGGACAATGCAAAATTAAGGGGAGGGGATTGTAATATCCCCGGGTAGAGCCCCAATTGTAATTATGAATTGTAAACATGTTTGTTAGACTGGTGAGCCGAGTTATAATAAGATAGGAGGCTTATGTGATGATTAGGCTAGAGAGCCTGGGATGCTAAGGCCAAGAGTCTGTTTTGTATATGTAATTATGCAAAATCATTAATAAAAATATAAACATCGTTGCGTGTAGACTGACCACGAAGAAAGAGTGATGGGGGACTAAGCTTCCACAAGGTTGGGTAAGGGATGAGGCTAAGTGTCTGGGCCTAGGGGCTAAGCTAGGGGGATTACCTCTAAAGGGGATAATAATTTATTATTATTTCCTAAAAGGCTAAGGTGGACAATTGACCAAGTGTTGTTCTAAGTTCCTAGAAAAGGAACATATGCTAAGTGGAGTGCATGCGGCTGTAGGAAGACAGGTGTTGACCTGGGCGCATGCAATTATAGCTGGGAAAGCCACCGCTATTGGGGGGTTTTGTCCATTCTTCCATTCAGAGTCTGAACCCGAAACCTCCATGATCGACCTCTGCATTGTTTCCTGGTCACGCACCCTGAAACCCGTGGGAAAAAATGACAAACTGATCCGTGTCTCCAGGAGAAGTTCTAGTTATCCCGTGTGTATCATGTGAAGTTCGAGCATTTCGTTGCGTATATGAATTACTGTTAGTTCCATTGATTATGTATGGTAGCAGTAATTTTGTGTTTATTGTGATTAAGTATTTTAAATTCATTAAAATGCATGTCATATCTATGTGAATGTTCCGCGTAGTAGCGTTAACCGGTCTTTGTGTTGGCCGGGAACGCTACAATTTGGTATCAGAGCTAAGTAAAGCGTGTGAGTAGTGGCATTGCCCGTCACTGTTGGTGGCTGGGAATGTTACAAACTATAGTGTTGATTGGATTCTTGATTTTGGGGCATCTCACTATGTAACCCAAAGTAAATATAACTTTGTTGCATATAGTTATGGTGATTATGGTAAAGTGCATTTGGGAAATAATCACTTTTGTAGCATTGTTGGAGTGGGAGAAGTCCAGATCAAGACAAAGGAAGGACAACATATATTATTGAAATAGGTTAGGCATGTTCCAGAGATGTGCATGAGTTTGATCTTTGTAGGACGATTAGATGATGAAGGTTGTTCTACAAAATTTGAAAAAGGTGGCTGAAAAAATAGTAAAGGGGAATTTCTCATAGCTAAAGGATCCAAGACATGAACGATGTATACATTAAGAGCAATAGTAGATAAATCAGATGTGGTTGTTGTTGCAAGAGAAGAAAAATCATCCGATTTATGGCATAAGTGTCTTGGTCACATGAGTGAGAAGGGTCTCAAAATACTTGTTGGAAAAAATCTACTTCTAGGTTTGAAGTCTTATAATCTTGATCTTTGTGAGCATTGTATATATGGGATTCAACAAAGGGTTTCATTTATTAGAAGTGGCCATGAACGGTAAAGAGGGTTGTTAGAATTGATACATTATAATGTGTTTGGGCCAGTAAACATTAAGTGATTAGAAGGAGCCTCATATTTTGTCACATTTATATATGATGCATATATGAAGGTTTGGGCCTACCCTATGAAAATAAAAGGCGAGGTATTTGAGATATTTCAGAAGTTTCATGTTGCTAGGAGAAACTAATCAATTGCTCAATGTTTGAGAATTGATAATGGTGGAGAGTATTGCTCCAACACATTCGAGGAGTATTGTAATAGGTTTGACATAAAGCATGAGAAGACCGTTCCTCTTACTCCTCAACAGAGTGGTACCGCATAAATAATGAATCGCACTATCATGGAAAAGGTGAGGAGCATGTTGTCAAATTTTGGATTGAAGAAGAATTTTTGGGTAGAAGCAGTAAAAATCACTTGCTACCTGATAAATCAATCTCCTACTATAGCTTTGGATGGTGGCATTCTTGAAGAAGTCTGGATTGGTATAAAGGTAAATTATTCTCACCTAAAGGTATTTGGATGTGAAGCATTTGTGCATATTCCCAAAGATAATAGAACTAAGCTAGATGATAAATCCATGAAGTGTATTTTTCTGGGATATATGGATGGTGAGTTTGGTTACTGATTGTGGGATCCAGTTAACAATAAAATTATTAAAAGCATGGATGTCATATTCAATGAGTTAGAGATGTTTAAGAAGTTTGCAGATACTATGGAGGTCATTAAAGTCGTTGACGAGTTTGTTGAACAACAAATTGATATTCCATCGTTACAAGAAAATGGGCAACATATTCAAGAGCAAGTTGAACAACAAATGGAAGAGGATGAACAAGAACAAGAATAAATTGTACATCAACCATTACAAGAAGTCTAACTTGAAAATGCACCACCACAATTGGCCCATAGATCTCCTAGGCCTCACAAGCCTTCACAAAGGTATCCTCCCTCAAATTATATTTTATTGACTAATGAAGGTGAACTTGATTTTTTTTAGGAAGCTTGTAAAGTTGAGAACAACAAAGAATGAAAGAAAGCTATGGAGGAAGAAATGGGGTCCTTGTTGGAAAACAAAACTTGGGACTTGGTGAAGCTTCCAAAAGGAAGAAAAGCCCTACAAAACAAATGGGTGTACATGAATAAGCACGGGGGAGAAGCGAAAAAGGAAAGATACAAGGCAAGGCTAGTGGTGAAAGGATTTTCTTGAAAGGAAGGTATTGATTTCACTAAAATATTCTCTCATGTTGTCAATATGTCATCCATTAGAATTATTCTTGGTCTTGTTGTTGCTTTAGATTTGGAGTGTGAACAATTATATGTAAAGACAACCTTCATTCATGGTGAATTGGAAGAAGAGAATTATATGGAGCAACCCAAAGGCTTCAAAATAAAAGGTAAATAAAACTTGGTTTGCAGATTGAAGAAGAGCCTCTATGGATTGAAGCAGGCACCTCACCAGTGGTATAAGAAATTTGATTAATTTATGTTGGAACATGGTTTTAAAAGAATAGAGGTTGGTCATCGTGTCTACATCAAGGGGCATGGCCAAGAAAAGTACATTATATTATTGTTATATGTGGATGACATGTTCGCTGTTAGACATGATAATAATATGATTAACAAGTTGAAGACGGACTTGGGCAGTCTATTTGCAATGAAAGATTTGGGTCCAACACAACAAATACTAGGCATGAAGATCATATGTGACAGAAAGGAGAGAAAAATGTGGTTGTCACAAGAAAAATACATCGATAAGTTGCTTGATAGGTTCAATATGAAGGATGCCAAACCGGTTGGTACACCTCTTGCATCCCACTTCAAACTAAGTGTTGATTTGTGCCTTTGCGATGACAAGGAAAATGAGGAAATGAGTAAAATTCCTTATGCTTCAACAATTGGTAGCTTGATATATGCCATGGTATGTACTCAACCATATATTGCACATTCAATGGGAGCACTGAGCATGTTCCCTGCAAATTCGGGAAAACAACATTGACAAGCAGTAAAGTGGATTTTGAGGTATCTCAAAGGTACTAGTCATTATTGTCTATGTTTTTGTAATAATGATGTTGTGCTAGAAGGTTATACATATGCAAATATGGCTAGAGATGTGGACACTAGAATGCCCATCACTGGTTATTAAAAAGTAGTAGCCCTTTTCACAACAGAGGCAAAATACATAGTTGCAACAAAAGCTTGCAAAGAGATGTTGTGGATGCAACGATTCTTAGGAGAGCTATGAATAAAACAAGATAAATATGTGATGTATTGTGACTGTCAGAGCATCATCCATTTAGTGAAAAACCCAACATATAATTCAAAGACCAAGCCCATTGACATTAGGTACCATTGGATTCGACTTGTATTGTAGGAAGGGAGTTTTAAATTGGAAAAGATCCATAGGGATGAGAACTGTGTTGATATGCTTACCAAAATTCTGTGAAGAGATAAGCAAGCACTATGTTAAAGCTTGGCAGACCTAGGGTGACTTGATGAACAGGTTTGGGCAAGTTTCAACAAGAAAAAGTTAATCTACGAATCTTCATTTAGCTTCAAGTGGGAGAATGTTAACAATAAAACTAAATTCACCTCTAGAATATTTTCTGCTGACACTTCCAATTTCCATAACCTGGTGCTAACTACCACAACCCTCAAAGTAAAAAAGGGAGCGGAAAAGAGCAAATGGTTCATTAGCAAAGGCACTAGATGCCTAAGATATGCTTCATGTATTCAAAGGATCTAGATACTAAATCAAAACTATAATTATGTAACTTTGTAAATCGTTTTGCCATCGGCAAGCACTGTGTAATTGAACAACTAAAATTAGCTTTGTTCCTTCATCGCTAAAATTATTATCCTAAAAAGGGAATCAACCAAATTTCTTGCACGATTTCAGGTGGAGAATCTGAGTGAGAGATTCGAGATTTGTGTGAGAGAAACTGTGTAAGAATTACACTATTTTTAAAATTAACATAACTACCCGTCGCATTAAAAAGTATGAAAACCTTACCTTAAATTATTAAAATAATTTGTAAAAATAAAATTTAGTTAAGCATGTCAGATTCGAATTTTAATTAAAGTATAAAAGAAATAAATTGTATTGTTTAAATATTTTATGTTTTGTTATTTTTGATTGAAATTGAGAATATAAATTCAAGTGAAATTAATTTTTTTTGTTATTTAAATTATATTTTTAAATGTAATTCAGTGTTTTAAACGATTTCTAGAACATTCAAAATATATAAATTTAACTACTCAAATATGTAGATTCAACAATTTCTGACCAATAATATAGAAAAAAACTTAAAACTTTTAAACTACAACAAAGTAAACTTAAATCATCCCAATCATAACTTTTATATTGATTATCAAAACAAAAAAATAAAAATAAACGTAGATCCAACCATTTCAATCTTTACTTTACTTCAAAGTGTTAAAAACATTTTTTATTATTTTAAATGATTCATTTATTTTTATATATTCATCTAAAAAATAATTAAAAATTGAAATAAAATTATTATAACCATCTAATTTAGTGAAAATATTGAATTTCAAATTCCAAATACTGATTGAAAGGTGTTATTATCGCAAATTTCCCATTTCCGCGAAACATTAAGAACTTGAATACGAAGTTATCTTTGACCACAGACTTTGCAAGTCCAAATTCAAAATAAATAAATAAAATTATATTTTTCATATTAAAAGGCTTAACATCTTCGTTGTGGCAATATCGATACCAATTCCACTATCAATTTTTCAAGGCGAATTGGTGGAGAATAATCTGCGTACTCTGTATATTGAAAATCTTAAGTCCAAGTTTATATGGGAACTCCAGAATTCCCTGATCTGGGAAAACATTGCACAGTCGAAGACTGCAGGCTCGTAGATTTCCTCCCATTCGACTGTGATCGATGCAAACAGGTTTGTCTCATGTCCTCTTTTGATTTGAATGCATTGATGGGTGTTTCCCATCTTATAGAAATTCTAGCAGATGCATAGAAATGTGTTGAAAAATCAGCCGAAAATAACGTAATAAATGGAAACCTGGATCATGGTTCAGATGAAATTTAACCTGCCGAATAATCAGCCCAACCCACTTTGTTTTGTAATTGCTTGGTGAAATTCCACATCGATGAGTATTAACAGGACACGACAGACTGTTCAGGGTCTCTTCTCATTTTTCGCTGAGGTTCAGAATGATTCTCATATCCACACAACAATGAAATGAACAGAACCCAAACCGTTGTTCTCTGCAAACATTGCCCTTGATCTGAACTCCAATATTCCTTCGAAAGAAGATGCGACTATGTTTTGATCATGGACCAGTCTTCACCATTTACCTGTGATTGAATCTGCTGATCTGGTTGATGTTATGATACTTCTCACAATGCCTAGCAGGATTCTTTTCTGCAGATATACAAGCCTTGTAAATTGAGTTTATTTTGTTCTTTGTTTAGGCGAAATATCCTGTCCTCAAATAAGAAATCAAGATTCTAAAAACACATGGCTTCGATTGTTTCGAGGTAGAATAAGCGGATGCCGGTACTGGTAGGGTCTGCTCTCTTTTCAGGCACGCAGAGATGGATTGATGAGATTTTAAAGTTCCCTCCCTTTCTTTCGAGTGACTTTCTGGCTTTTTATAGGAAAGGTGATTTGGAGAGTGTCCCAGATTATCGGAGTTGCTATGAGCAAATTTGTCACCGGGTAAACTGTGAATCAAAATTTCACAATTGGTTGGTACGCACCTTCCAAGCCACATTGACAATGTGGATGCCTAATAAACATGGTGCTATGTTTGAGCCCTGAACTTTGCTAGCTATAGATCTTGAAGGTGGACAATGAACTAAATGGCATTTTTTAACTTCCATATGATTGTCCTTTTGTTACGTGGAGTAGAAATTTTAAAGATATGGAAATATTATCGGAAGCTGGGTATTTGCTTCTATATGATTGCCCTTTCTTATATTCAATGTCAAAATCGATTGGTTGATCTTAACATCCAATTTCTTCGGGCAGAGGAAATTGGGTAGTTGATAGTGAAAGTACTTGTACTAGACTAGTTGTCAATTTGATCCTAAGTGTGGATAATGTGATATTTGGAGATGCGAGTGGGACTTATGTGCATAGGCGTTTGCAGTGAAAATCCCGGAATCCTCATTAGTGTTATTATTTTAAGTCTTTCATTTTGGGACAGTTGAACGTTCTTGCCTGAAACTGGGCTTGCTGCAATTTCATTTCACTCAATATTTTTACATTTGGTCATGTCATTTTCCTTCAATTTTAGACAGTATTTTGGAATTCATTTTGAATGCATATTGTTATCCGCAAGCATGGGCCCTCATGCGTCACAAGTAACAGGTCTGAAGTAAGATGTCATGGAACTGTTATTGCATTTGGTCTTATTGCTATCACTTGGAGTTTTTATGACTTGAGTAATATCAAGTTGTCTGGAAGAGTATTAGTCTTTCCGATCACTGCACCTTATCTACATCTGCGTCTACTTCTAGAATGCTCTTAGGATCCATTTTCTGAATGTTTCTATGACTATAGTTTTTTGTAAACCCTAATTTAGCAACAAGCCAAAATAAAAGGCTGGCAAGTGGATACATTAACTGAAGAATTTTGAGGCTCCTTAGGCTGTCCAACTCAGGTCTGATTAGGACTGTTTCAAGGTCTGTTACAGATCTGTTTTCCCACAGTTTTAGGACTGTTAACAGGTCTGTTAATGCTGTTGAGATATGACTGCCTTTCGGAATGATTTACTGCTCTTTTAATGGTGCTGTTGCAAGGTTTAATTAAGGAAGTTTTTGCTGTCCATAATTAGCTCTTTCTTGCATACATTAAAACAGTAAATACACCTCTAGATCTTAACACTTAAATGCTGAAATAAAATAATGCAAATCACAGATTTATGCTCAGAGATTTTTGGTCAACATGACCCTGGAAAAACACCCATGGGGAAAACCAGTTCAAGAGGAAGTTTATTATGGAGTCTTAGAGAAATATTACAGCAAAGAAATAACCAAGAGGAACCTGATTTACAGTAGCCAACTCATCTCAAGCTTGGCAGTCAAGTTCTCCTCGATGTGCGTGTCCTCCTTGGGATTTGTGCCCTTCTTCTTGGCTGCTCTCTTGCTTGGGATGTGTGCCTGCTGAATCTGCTTGAGCGCCCTCTTCACAAGTGTGCCCCTCTTCGTTGCTTGGTGCGCCCCTCCTCTTGGCCTTGTGCGCTCTCTCTCCAAGCTTGTGTGCCTCCCTTCAATGGTGTGCCCTTCCTTTTCTCTTGTCCAAAAAATCTTTTCTCCTCTTCTCCTTCACTCTAACTCTCAAGTGAACAATGAATGCCTTTTCCCTCTTTCTCTTCACCTTTAGCCTCATCCTTAGCCTAACCTAGAAACCAATGGCTAGGATTAGATCTTAGCCAACTAAGATCAAGGGTGGAGATTTGATCTCCCCCTTTACTCAAGTTTCCTATGTCACTTTATGTTAATAAAGTCATTTTGTGATTAAAAGCTCATAAAGTCACTTTGACTTTATAAATTATAACATAAAGTAAAGTAAGTGAGGGTCACTTTTTCCCCCTTTAGTGTTAGACATTCAATAACACTAGGGGACCACTTCCCAAGGTACCAAAACTCAACACTCCCTCTTACCGAGAAAAGTGTTCTTCACCACTCCCATCTTGTCTCTTAAGTAGACATGCTTGCCCCTTCGCAAAGACTTCGTGATAATGTCTACAATCTGATCATCAATAGGTATGTATTCAAGTTGAACTGCCCCTCTCTGAACCCAATCATGGATGAAGTAGTATCCGATCTCTATATGTTTGGACCTATTGTGAAAGCCTGGATTCTCAGAGTGTTTGATACAACTTTGATTATCACAGTGAATCACTATAGGCCTCAACTCATGACCAAATAGAACAACCAACAACTTGTGAAGCCAAATAGCCTCACAATTAGCCTGACGAGTTGCCATATACTCTGCCTCAGCAGAACTCCGTGCCACTGACTTCTATTTCTGGCTGAACCAGGAAACAACTCCTGATCCCAACCCGAAATAACACCCTTAAGTGATCTACTTGTCAACTGCATATCCTGCCCAATCTGAGTTTGTATAGCCAATCAACCTGACCCCATCACCTCTGACGTAGTCCAAACCATAATCCATTGATCCTGCTATGTACCTCAAAACATGCTTTGCTCCTATCCAGTGCACACTCCTAGGCTCCACCATATACTGATTGAGAGTGTTCACAGCAAAACAAATATCTAGTCTAGTGTTGACTAGATACATCAACGAACCAATCGACTGACGATATCTCCTGGCATCCACCAACTCGGACTTAGAAGCACTAAGCTTCTTCCAGTTGGTGACCATAGATGTCGACATGGGTTTGCAATCCTCCATCTGAAATCTGTTCAGAATATCTGCTGCATACTTCCCCTGTTCCAGAAAGATGTGCCCATCCTCCTGCCAAACCTCCATGCCCGAGAAATAATGCATTAGTCCTATGTCTTTCATCTCAAACTCTGAAGCAAGATCCCTCTTGCATTGAACTATGAGCTTCTCCCCTCCAGTGATAAACAAGTCATCAACATATAGGATAAGAATGAGAGTATCCTCTCCCCGAATGATGTAATAGAGGTTCAGATCCGCCTCACTCTTCTCAAAGCCCATCTACAACAAGTAAGAGTCAATCCGAGGATACCAAGCTCGTGGAGCTTGCTTCAGACCATACAATGCCTTTTTCAAGAGGCACACGTGGGACTCTCTCCCAAACACCTCGAACCCCTGTGGCTGTTCAATGTATACCTCCTCTTTTATAAGATCATTCAGAAATGTTGTCTTCACATCCATCTGATGGATCTTCCAACCCATCTTTGTTACAATGGCCATAATACTTTTGATGGAAGTATGTCTCCCAACTAGTGCGAATGTCTCATCATAGTCAATCCCCTCAACCTGAGAGAATCCTCTCGCCACAAATGCAGCCTTGTGTTTCTCAATGCTGCCATCTGCAACATACTTAATCTTGTACAACCACCTGGAAGTCACAACTGATTTCCCCTCTGGTCTAGGTACCACCTCCCACACATCCTTCCGCATGATGGAATCATACTCCTCTTGCATGACCTCTCTTCAGACCTGCTGGTCTTCTGCCTGCTCAAAAGTAGTGGGCTCGGAATCTGTGATGCTAGTCACCATGGCCAAGTAGGAACCAAACCTTTCTCGTGCTCTGCTCTCTCTCATCAACCTCTTGGGTTCACCAACTTACTCCTTGGCTTCCTTCAGGGTCTCCTGAAACCATTTTGGTTTCTTCTTCCTTGAAGTAACCTTCTATTTAGCAGTACCCTCATGCCCCTCAGTCTCATCCATAGATCTCACCATAGATGTCTGAGATCCTAAAGCACGTGCACTTGTGGTCTATGTACTAGACCCCTGTGATCTTGTAGCTGTACTGGGTGGACCAATCACCCTTGAATTCGGTGTAATAGACACCTGAGGCTGTGTCCCCTGATATGCATCAACCTATATCTGTGGGACTGTTATCGCACGGTTTGTAGGAAAGGTCCAAAGAGCTTGAGTCAGGGCTTGAAACCGGTGTAACAGGAGCTTCCCCACCCACTGTCACCTTGATGGGGGGCTCTTTCTATATAGGAGGGCTAGTCCAAGGGAGACGTCCCTATGCAATCTGGGTCCAAGAAGGGCTAAGGGTAATGGACCAAGTCAAAGGAGTGCCCCTTTCACAGATTGCTGCCCAAGATGAGATAGTCAAAGAGAACAATCCATTGATGATGCACCTGTTTGCGAGACAAAACAAAGAAGACTAGAATATGTGCTTGCAGTGGGTTAGTACTTCAAGATATAAATGACTATCTTCAAATGTATATATGAGCAATAAATAGATATAATTATTGACGAAGTCAATGATT
>ML794637.1:446758-496896 GCA_009831015.1 Picea engelmannii
TGTAGACAGTCCCTCAGTAGATGCTCTTCTCCACAACCCCAACATTTCAAGGGTTCTTTCTTTGGGTTATCAATCCTTCCTGGGGTAGATCCAGAAGGTTTATTTCTGCTCTGGGAGGGGAAATTCTGCTGGTGTACACTTTGGGTTGGGAAGCTCATCCTTGAGTCCTTCTTATAGTTTTTAAATCTTGGGGATTTAAACCCCTTTTTCTGGAATCCCGAACTATTCTTCTGCTTCCAGTTTTCGCGAGGTTCTGTCCGATGCCCCAGCTGTTCGTAACAATATCTTGCCTTTCAGATAGTGTCTTCTAGGGTTTTTGGCTCGTCAAACTCAATCTTGTTCTGATAGTCCTTAGGTAGTCCGCTGATGAATCGTTGCACCTTTGCCTTCTTTGCTTTTATATAGGGTACGTACCTCAACAATTAGAGGAATCTGCTGACATATTCCTCTATGGTGCGTTGCCCCAGTTTGAGTTCATAGAATTCTTTAGCCTTTTCGTCGAAATACTTTTTCGACAGATACTTCTTTCTGAAGTATTTCTCAAACCGTTCCCAAGATAGGTCCTCTTCGTGAATCCCTTTTACATTCTTAAGGTCTTCCCACCAAATGGAAGCCTTTCCATTCAAGTTGAAAGTGGCTACTCGGGYCTTCAAGTTTTCTGAGAAGTCATGGACTCTAAAATACTTCTTTAGTCCAAGCAGCCAGGCCTTCGCTTCCTCCCCTTTCTTTATTTCACCATCGAAAGAGGGTGGTTTGGCCTTCTTGAATTCTTCGAGATTGTGACTCTTGGAATGCTTTCGCTTCTTCCGTTTTCTTCGGGAATAAGAACTAGTTCTGCTACTAGAAGATCCCTCCGAGTCGCCAGTTTCCTTTCCAGAGGAATCGTTCGATGCTTGTCCCTTATCTCTGGGGTGGACCTTTCTTGAGGTGCTCTTCCCAGTGTGGCCACTTGAAAGACCATCCGTATCCCAGGTGGACTTCGACTTTTCTTTGTCTGTCGTCGGTCCGCGTGACTGGTGTCGGGTTCATGTTGTAATTGTCTTTGTATGTCGGATAAACTCTGCAGCAAGATTGCATTAATTTCTGTCTGCTTCTCTTGCTCTTTTATTAACCTCTCGTTGTCGGCCTTGCAGCTCTGTAGTTCGACCATGAGACTTCTCACAGTCTCAGCTAGATCGGGAGGGGTCTCTACCGCTCTCCTTTCGTCAGACTCTTCGTCTTTGTTGTGGGAGCCATCCCCCACTTCTTGGTGCGTCACCATTCGATGCGTCTGCAGTTTCCCGCGGTTGATCGTCCGCTTGTTGTGCAAGAAAAACGCTTATTGTTAGTCAACATTATATTCATTCACAATCAGTGCATAATTCATATTTTTCAAACGCACACACAGTAGGATTTTTCATTCTTAACTTCGGCTTTTGCTAAAGGGGTTAAGATAGAGGGTTACTCCTTTTAAGAGTACTTCAAATGGAGTTTCTGCGCAACTCGTTCATGAGCCCAAGCAGACCAAGTGTTTTAACCATGCTCTGATACCAATTTGTCACACACCCACTACAACAACTTAGATTTTTTGTCTTTTCCTTCGAGGAATAGAATCCTCGAGACTTCTATGGGGCCTAGCGCAGACCCTCTCCTTCCTTAAACTTCCCCAAACGACCACAAGCTGGCCTTAGCGCAAGCGCCTTTCGCAACTCGCGAGTCGGGAACCAAGACCCTCGACTCCCCTTTTTCCAAACACCGATACCCGAGATGCTAGGCGGGTATGGCTCCCTCCTCACTAGCGCCTGCTACCTGTAACCATGGGCTAGGCCAAACACTAGCACTACTCGCAACCTCGCCAGTTGAGGTGTTGAGTTCTCGTGCTCCTCTTTCGCGAATCCCCGAGACGCGAGAAGTCAATGTTGCGTGGACTCTGCCAAAGCGACGCGCACACGCCACTTGTCAACCCCGCTATACTATGCTCACGAGCTGTGTCGTCGCTGCCCGTCGCACGAGACCTCGCCTCTCAGCGTTTCGCGGCCTTAGCGATCAAGGTGCAGCTTCTTCATCTTGCAAAACCCCGAGCCACGATAAGTCAACAGTGGATTGACTCTTCCCCAGTGTGACACGCGTCCACCACCGGTTACCCGCTTCCTAGGCTAAATACTAGCGCTACTCGCATCTCGCGACTTCGCGGGTTGGAGTGTTGAGCCCTCATGCTCCTTCTTCGCGAGTTCCTGAGATACAATAAGTCAACAATGGGTTGAATCCTTCCCAGGCGACATGTGTCCATCATCTGTCACCCATTCCTACCTTCTTCTGGGCGCTTGTTGTTACGCCACCTGTCAACCATGCGGTCCCCACTTAAGGATGGGTCACGTGCTTGCACGAGCCCTCGGCATTCAACTCTTTGCGACTTCCACAATCGAAAGGAAACTCCCTCAAGTTCCGAACCCCCGATAGGCGATAACTACGAAAGTTCTGACCCAACGGTCCTCCCGTGCCCTGGATCCAACGGCCACGATTACGTCACGATCTCGCGAATCGCGAGTTCATGCAGTCCTACCTTTGACTACTCCAAGTCGCGAGTCAGCGAAATGCTACTCTCTTGCCCATACAAAGGCTAAGATCGACGGTCATTAAGGCTGCGTCAGATCCTTGGATCTACGGTCCTAGGTCCCATCGCTACTTGCGAAGGCTGAAAGGGGCGAGGTGTTAACGCCTGCGCTCCTTCTCTAGATCCATCGGTCTTGACAGATCTGGGGTATTCCCGAAAGGATTCCGACCGTTCGTCTACCAAATGATAGAGTATTCCCTCTTTCTATAATTAGGCTTGCTATCCCTTCTAAGCTTGAATCACAAAATTCAACTTCTCGGGGCTTCAAGCTCCCACGACTCCGAGACCTTAGAGAGCTATCCTTCCTTGCATAAAGTTTCCAGACTTAACCATTTATACAGAAACCAACAGTGACATATAAACATACACATGTGACATGCATCCATTATTTCCAGTTTAAAACACCAGGCAATCATTCTACACAGGAATTATTATGGGCATATAAACACAAGCATGCATTCATGATATTTAGTTCGAAATACAAGGTATAAAACACTTATCAAATCTACCAGGCGGGATGCAACTGTTGAGAGGGGTGCTCGTTTCCACCCAACTGTAGGCTTAGTGACTCCAAACGGATTTACCACTAGCCACCCCCGAGATAGACCACGATGCTTTGAGGTTTAGTCTCCTATTTTCAGCTCAACAGGAAAATCAAGGATGAAGGTTACTCTCCTTCTCCTGATACAGGAAAACAATCCAGGATGAAGGTTACTCTCCTTCTCCTGATATTTAGAACTCCCTGCATTTCTAGGGTTTCTCCAGTCTCTTTCGCGATCCCCGTCGCGCGCACTGCTCTCTGCCTTACCACATTTCCTCTCTTGCCAATTTCTGTCTGCAAGGTTGCGTGTGGCGCGGATTCCGCCGTCCGTGGTCAGGTCTGAGGGCTGTTACGGATGGGTGGTTCACCCCCATCCCCTCATTAACTCTTGAGGAGCCTTCCCACCTACCAATCTGACGGGAAATCCATTCCAGGATCAGAGAGCTGCTTTGGTTTGTGAGCAAGTATAAACCAGTACAATACTGGCTCGGTGGAAGTTAACGCAAGCATTCCAGGTCCCTTCCACCACCTCTCATTAGCCATCGTGGTCTCTTTTTAGCACATCCCTCTCCCAACAGTCATGCAACACTTATTCATAACATAATTTACATTCATCGACCTTTTATACAAAGGTCCATCAAGTCAAACATTCACATCTTTGAGTTTGCCATAGTTCTTGGCCAATATAGTTATTTTTATAGACTGGGGGAAACAGGGTGTTACATTTGGCCTCCTCCCAGTGAAGGCCTCCTCAAGAGTCTTGCTCCCCAAAGCTCTATGTGGACTCTTGTTCTGCAAATACATTGCAGTATTGCAAGCCTCAACCCATAAGAAACATGGCAACCCCTGATCATGCAACATAGATATCACTGCACCAATAGTAGCCCTGTTTTTCCTCTTAGCAACAACATTTTGCTGGGGGTTGTAAGGAAAGGTCAATTGTCTCCTAATACCCTCCTGGGTGTAGAAGTCTCTGAACTCTGTGGAGGTATACTCACCCCCATTGTTCAACCTCAAGACCTTGATCTTTGTCCTTGTCTGGTTCTCTACAAGAGCCTTAAACTCTTGGAACCTCTTGAAGACCTCACTCTTTGTCTTCAAGAAATAGATCCAGGTCCTCCTGGAGTGGTCATCAATGAATGTCACATAGTGCTCACATCTACCCAAGGAAACTGATGACATGGGCCTGCACACATTGGAGTGTACCAAATCAAGTATCCCAACTGATCTAGTGTCACTACTCGGAAAGAGAGTCTTGGTGTACTTCCCAAGAGCACACCCCCTGCATACCTCCTGATGCTCAGTGTCGAACTGTGGAAATCCTGTCACAATCTCCCTCAACACCCTCAGAGCTCCATGATGCAAGTGAGCCATTCTCCTATGCCAAAGCTCACACAACCGACTGTTGCTGCTGTTACTAGCCAAAGCATGTAATGGCTGAAAATTGAGTTTGTACAGTTTCCCATCACAAGTCCCAATCACTCTGGCTGATGTGATACTGGATCCCTTAGGGTAAATGAGGATCTCGTCTCCTCGGAAAGACACCTCAAATCCCCTATCCTGAATTGTGGAAATTGATATCAGGTTCTTCTTTAGCCCAGGGACATACAAGACATCCTTGAACACCATGGGTGGCCTCAAGTCCCTCTGAAAGGAAACTGTGCCACGCCTAGCCGCCCTGACTATGGTGTTATTCCCAAGCACTATCTCCAACTTGATCCCAGACTCTGTAAGATTAGTAAAGTGCTCTCTAACACCAGACATATGATTGGATGCTCCATTGTTTATGTACCATACACTGGATGGTGTCTCAACTAAAGATAGACTGACAAGCAAGGACATCTCCCTCTCAAACCGAGAGGCGAATTCATCCTCCTCAGCTGATGCTGCTGTACCGCCCTGCTTCTTTTTTCTGTTGGGACACTGTCCAACATAGTGCCCCATCTTGTTACAAGCAAAACATTTAACTTCTCTCATATCCTTCTTCTGCTCACCTTCCTTCTGCTGCTGCTTGGCCCCACCCTTGGGACTCTGCTTGGTCTTCTTCTTTTCCTTTGCCAAAAGAGCAAGATCCCCCTCATCATCCCCACCACGTTGTTGCCTAGTAGATCTTGAGCCAAATCTAAGCTCCTCCTATACAAAGTCATCCCATAACCTCTCCCAACTGGGCATATGCTCTATGGCTACAATGCCTCATACAAAGCTCTCCCAAGGTTTGGAGAAGCCATTTAAGGCTGTCCTCACCAACTCAGATGGATCCACTATCTTGCCCACAACTGCCAACTCATCACGAATCTGAGAAAATCTCATGAGGTATGAGGTGACCAAATCAGTCTTCATCATCTTAGTGCCCCTCAACTTCTCCTGGAGCACCATCTTCCGGTTTTGGTTAGGGCTTTGGTAAAGACTACACAATGATTGCAACATCTGAAATGCAAAGTCCTTACCAGATACATGAGGAATAATATAGTTTTTCACCGCATCTAGGATAGTCCTCTTGGCCTTGATGTTCCTCTTCCTGAACTCTGCCAAGAGCACTGCATCAGTAGGAGGTACCACAAGATTTTCAACAATGTCCCATAGCTCACCCTCCTCCAAAATCAAAACTATCCTAGGCTTCCATGGAGACCAATTGCCAGCCCCTGCTAGCCTATCCTCCACCCTTAGCCCGCCAACTGACATGGCTGCCAACTGATGATAAAATGACCAAAACAAATCTGCTGTTGACACACCAAACTCAGGTGTGAAAAATGAAGCTTCCAAGGTGAATTAAAATCTGCCCACTGTCTGCAAAAAATATCAGCCCTCTCTTGTGCCCTGAAGCTTTGATACCATGAATAATTTTGAGGCTCCTTAGGCTGTCCAACTCAGGTATGATTACACGGTTTGTTACAGGTCTGTTTTCCCACAGTTTTAGGATTGTTAACAGGTCTGTTTTCCCACAGTTTTAGGATTGTTAACAGGTCTGTTAATGCTACTGATATATGACTGCCTTTCGGAATGATTTACTGCTCTTTTAATGGTGCTGTTGCAAGGTTTGATTAAGGAAGTTTTTGCTGTCCATAATTAGCTCTTTCTTGTATACATCAAAACAGTAAATACACCTCTAGATCTTAACACTTAATGCTGAAATAAAATAATGCAAACCACAGATTTATGCTCAGAGATTTTTGGTCAACATGATTCCTGGAAAAATCCCCATGGGGAAAACCAGTTGAAGAGGAAGTTTATTATGGAGTCTTAGAGAAATATTACAGCAAAGAAATAACCAAGAGGAACCTGATTTACAGTAGCCAACTCATCTCAAGCTTGGCAGTCAAGTTCTCCTTGAAGTGTGCACCCTCCTTGGGATTTGCACCATTCTTCTTGGCTGCTCTCTTGCTTGGGATGTGTGCCTGCTGAATCTGCTTGAGTGGGTCTTCACAAGTGCGCCCCTCCTCTTTGCTCGGTGTGCCCTCTTCTCAAGTGCGCCCTCTCTCCAAGCTTGTGCGCCTCCCTTCAATGGTGCGCCGTTCCTCTTCTCTTCTCCAAAAATTCTTTTCTCCTCTTCTCCTTCACTCTAACTCTCAAGTGAACAATGAATGCCTTTTCCCTCTTTCTCTTCACCTTTAGCCTCATCCTTAGGGTAACCTAGAAACCAATGGCTAGGATTAGATCTTAGCCAACCAAGATCAAGGGTGGAGATTTGATCTCCCCCTTTACTTAAGTTTCCTAAGTCACTTTAGGTTTAGTAAAGTAACTTTATGATTAAAAGCTCATAAAGCCACTTTGACTTTATAACATGAAGTAAAGTAAGTGAGGGTCACTTTTTCCCCTTTAGTGTTAGACACTCAATAACACTAGGGGATCACTTCCCAAGGTACCAAAACTCAACATTAACATGTTATTCAATAAAAAATTAAAATGCATCTTACAGTGAAAATTTTGCAGCTTTTGAAGATTTTTGCAACTGCGTTATTTTACTAAAGTTTTAGTGCGTGTGAACGTACCAGACAGAATAAGGAAGCTAATTCCTTCTTCTGAGCTCATCCTGAACTCATATTGAGGTTACCATCCACATATGTGCTTAGAAATTTTGAAATCATATCTTTTAAAATTGAACAAAGAATGGATTTCCCTTGCTTGTCTAGAATCTGTCATATTTGTTTGCACATGCTTATATTAGCAGAGGTTTAAGAAAAGGCTATAGTTGAAGTTTTTTTGTGCGGTGTGCATGGACTAAGGTTTTCAAGTACATATGAATCTTTGGAAACATTTATACATTCTGAAGATGGCCATTGCTGAAAAACATACAAGTACATTGCATGCTTGAGGCATGATAGGTTATCACAAAATTTTAAAAATTTCCTAAACTGTAGTTTTGGTACAACTTTTTTAGCTATTGCAGATCAAAGACCATGCAAGACTGAATTAATTTTCATTGATGAAGTTTGGAATGACATTTAAATCGTGCTCAGTTGTCCTGCAAGGGATCAGAGAAGAGACTAGACAGAATGATATGCTGCTAGAGGTTACACAATATTGGAGGACTTGGATGAGGGGGATACAAAATAACAGATAATGTCAGACTCAGAATCTTATTTAGATAGAATGTCAAGATTCTGTTGTGAAATTATTCTGTAGTGATTAAGCCTTGCAAGATATAGAAGCATACAAAAATCATGAAACTGGAGGAAATTGAAGGGCATATCCCTAAAGGCGACTCACCAAGGAAACCTGCATGTATATTTAGTTTAGATCATTAAGATAACTCTTTTTTTTTCTAGCGAGGCCTCAGTCTAACTTTCTCCATGTTCATCTATTTGCATTGATGAAGTTTGGAGGAATGATTCAAACACAGATGGACCTAAGAAAAACTTATCTTTCTGCAATACGCGTGGATGATGGGAGAATCAAGTTGGGCCTCATTACTGTTGGGGATATGGTTTGAAGTGGATCTTGCCAAATGGCAGAAGAATTATTGCACTGAGAGAAGTGAAGCACACTCTACAGCCTAGTATGGATGAGACGTCTCATGTCTGTGTGTAACGCTTATAAACCAAGATAAAAAAAATTGAGTTCTGTGATATAAAAAAAGAAAAATGTATTATATATAATAATAACATAAACTAGCATATATCCATCTTAACCCCTGATCTATAAGGCACTGAGATGTTTGCACCTGGATTTTTTTTATCCCTCTCAGTGCTTAATAGATCTGGGGTTGAGATGGATCTATGCTATTATTAATGTCAACAGATGGTTGAGAGGTGGTCAGTGAGACTGTCAAACATGACATCTACAATCCAGTGACAGTGGAGTGCCTAAGTATCCCCAAGTTAAATACAAAAGAAAATACAAATAACACAGCATCTACCAATGTTGTGCTGTACAGCTCCCATATTAAAGATACTAGCAAGTGAATAACTTCTGTTATAGATTATGAGTTATTGATCCTCATTAATTGCCATAATCTCCCCAGTACCTGTCAAAGCAACTTCTAACAAGGATTATGCACCACCCCCAATATCCAATGCTGTTTTCTATCTGGATTCTGAAGATGGTGTGAGGATGTCAGTAATGTGTCTCCATGTCATACTCTGGATGTGCACAACAGTGGTCTTGGAAGGTCAGTGAGGAGTTGTATGGATATGTGTATGCTATCAACTGATCTGAAGAGGGTGGCAATGACTGATGGCTTCTCTTATTGAGGTGACCCGCTGATTTTCTTGGGTTGACGACAGTTAAAAATTTGTAGAATGAACCACAAGAGGATAACTGGGTTGGTGAAAGCGGGGAAGTGTTATAGCCCCCACCAGGGTTTGATTCCTCAAAAAGGTGGTCAGCGCATTCCTGCAAGGGAGCCATTGATAAGCAGTTGAACTGTTATGGCTGTTAAGTCAGGGTGGGTGGTCACATGCCAAAAAATGTGTAAACAGTGCCTCATCTCTTAGGTGTTGGATACTCGTCACTTAATAGAATCAAAGGAAGCTTCCTGAGACTCAAAATTTATAGAATGGAGGGTCTATTTAAATTCTTGAAGCTCAAAATTGATTGTACAATTTTGAAACAGAATTCTCTAAGTTCATATAAAGAAGACAATTTCTAATGTTATTTGCTCTCTTTTATGGAAAGCATGTACCCAAAAATTGTGTTTAGTATGGAAGTGAAACTGCATACAAATGAATACTTCCCGGTATTTATGATAACTTTTTAGGTTTCGTAGTTGCAGTTGGTCTTGTTGAACTTTTTGGGTAAAATTCTAGACGAGGTTGATCTCAGTGTTGGAAATCTCACTATATGTATATCATTCATTTACTGTATGTTATGAGCACAGTTTGGCGTGCACAAGTCCATTGATATTGCAAATTGAAACATCTACCATACCTCACCTTACAATGCCCAATGCCAAGATTAAATAGCTGCTCCTAGGGACATGCCATGAAAAACACACACACATGTTAAATTTTATGCGGCTGCAGAGGATATTTTTCCTCTAACTAACTTGGAAAGTTGGCCTCCAAGTAGCCCTCCTCCGAGCATCCGTCCTAGCCGCCCTCCTAACCACCCTCCTCTAACCGACCTGGGTAGGTCAGCCCTAACCTAGCCTAGGTTGGCCCTAACCTAGCCTAGGTCGCCCCTACCCTAGCCTAGGTCGGTCCTAACCTAGGGGGCGGCCCTAACCTAAAAGCTATCCTATATAAAGAAGAGGGGGGGGGGGGCGCCCCTCAGACACATCAGTTCACTACTTCTGAAGGCAACGGTTCTGAGGTATGATAGCACTGTTCTGGTGGGAAGCAACTAGGAGATAAGATATCTCTGTTCTGAGACATAGTATATCTGTTCTGGTGGACAGCAATCTACTCTATTCTGTAGCAGCCATCTACTCTATTCTGTAGCAGAAAATGCACTCTGTTCTGAGGTCAATTCTGGACAGCAACTAAAGGGTGTTCTGGACAGCAACTAAAGGGTGATTCTGGACAACAACCAAGAGGTTTTCTGAGGGCTGAAAAACTCTGTTCTGGGCAGCAACTTTCTCTAATATGAGGCAGCCTTAAGAGCAGTTCTAAGTCAGCATTAAGGGCACATCTGAGACAGCAGCAGCTACAGTAATAGCTACAGGTCCGAGGGCAGATCTGGGTAGAGGCTTAGAGAAAGTTGAAGACACAGAAACAATAGTGAGTGCTATAGTCTTAGTGCTATTGTCTCATCTCTCTCAAGAAGAGAAGTCTTGTACTGTCATTGTACTTGTTTGACTGTTAAATATATCACAAGAAGTTTGCTGGGTTTTCTTCCCCTTGAGGGTTTCCCAGGATAAATACTTGTCCACTTTGTGAGTGTTGTTCTTCAAATGTTTCTTATGCTTCAGTTTTTCTGATAAAGGCTAAAGAACACTACTATGAACTATTGTTATTTGTTTAAGCTTGAAAATTAACATGGTATCAGAGCTCTAGGGCGTGGAAGTGCTCAGTTCGGTAGTTTGCTAGAGCCTGCGCAGATCCTTAGGAGTTATTCAAGCACAGTACTTGCAGAGATGTCTTCCATTTCTGTAAGGCCTGAGGACAGACTTGAAGGGGTTTCAAACTTCAATGTTTGGAAAGCCAGAGTCCTGAATATTCTGGAAGAATATGACTTGGACAACTTTGTGATCAATACAATAGAAGAGCCCACTACCAATGCAGGAAGGACAACCTTCAAGAAAAATCAGCCAAAGGCAAAGCGAATCATATTTGATTCGGTAAAGGATAACATCATGCTTGTTATAGCACCGCTGAAGACTGCAAATGAGTGTTTCGACACTGTATCCAATCTATATGAAAAGAAGGCGCCTAGTCAAAAGAGGGTTCTGTTGCCGTCCTTATACACACTTGCAAACGTGAGCTAAGTCCTGCTCACTTAGTGTGTCCTCGGAGGCACAATGCCTAGGTTCAAAGTCCACACTGTCACTTTGACTTGAACCTCTTCCGTCTAGGCTAACTCCTAGGGAAGCCAAGGGGGGTAGACCCTAGTTACTAGATAAAATTAAGAGTTTAATGTTCTAGGAGTTGGTTTTAATTGGTTAAATGGTCAAGGGGGATCTAGCCTATGATGTCAAGCAGCAAATGCAAGATGCAATAATTAGATATGAACAATTAGGCCGTTTCCTAGGACAACTAAGACTAGTGCCTAAGATTGGGCAAGGGGTCAACTAAGTTAAGGGGATGTTCGTTACAAGATAATTACAAGTTACAAATGTTACAACAAGATAGATAAACTAGATACAGAAGAATATGTGATGTATACAAAGCTGAACTGAACTAGATACAAGATACACAGAAAGAATGTCTAAGATATACAGATTTAAACTAAGATAGATACAAGATATACAATATACTAACCAAGTGCTTGAAATGTGCAGGAAACAAAGATACTCAGGATGACACAAGTATTCCACACATCAAGCCAAGCATGCTCACAATAGATAGAATTCCTATTGAACTGCTTATCAATGGCAAAGGAACGCAAAGCACTCAAGACCCAGTCAAGAGAATGCCTCTAGGTGGATGCGTACTTCTTGAAGGATCACACCACAAACAAAGGAATACAAGATAGGTGAAATGCTTGAAAACATAAAGTACTCCAGATGACCAAGATATAACCACTTAGATATTATTCTACAACAGATAAGTTAACTTGCATGTAGATAGAAAGATAATGAGATCAGTGTGCTTGCAAGTGTGAAATGAAATGCCAATGTTGTAGATCGAATATTTAGTTAAGTGATTAAGTGAGATAAATTTTAACCCTATCTAAGTGTCAGCCCAAAACTTTCCTCCCCCAGTTACCAAGTGACTGCTGGATGCTCAAGAAGTTAGGCAACGAGGCCCACCCTAGCTTCACAGGTCAGCCCTAAGATCAGAGTACTCCCGGAAAGGACGCCGCACGCTGTGAGACCGTCCCCGGCCTAGCACCTTCCGTTGCCTTCCTTCGACCCCATTTTAAATGGTGAAGATGGTTGGTAATGGTGTCCTATTAAGTCTAATAAATTAATTATTAAACTATGAGCTAAGTGTTGCGATGTGTGTTTGAGTGCTTGTAGCTTGCTCAAAAAGTGCCAAAGTACTGAAACCGAAAGATATGAGTGTGAACTCTTTAAACACTGAAATTGCAATTTAGTCCTTAAGATGTTGAATTATTGCATGTAAATGTAAGAACTGAAATGCTTGTGAAACTGAGAACTGAAAATGTGAAGGCTGAAGCCTTTAAACAAATAGATTGCAGGTTAAATTGCTTAATTAGATTATTGCATGTGGAAATAAAGCAATGGAAATAACTTGCAGAAAATAAAAGACGATTACTTAAGAGATTATGTAACCGGCATGTGCATGCATGTGTGTAAGATAAAGATTAAAGAAATGTAACTTGCATGCAACTGAGAAAGAGATTTAATCTAACCCTCCACGGGCTCTAAACTAGCAATTAGGTGTGTATAATCTACTCTAGATAATTTTAAGTTTAAGCATGCATGTAGATATCACAACTAATTAGCTAAACTAAGCAAGGAAAGACAAAAAGGAAATCTAACTAACTTGCAAAGTAAAGATTGAAAGGAAAGGAATGCAAGCCGCTTGGGTACACTCCTTTGGGCTTGCGTACAGTGATTTGGAGAGAGGAGAAAGAGGAGAAACTGTTACCACTTCAAAGGAGTTACTTGAGGGTGTGTTGTGCTTGAAATTGGGTAGCATGCCCTCTTGTCCCGGCGAGAATTTGCAAAAATCAGCAAGCTATTGCTTGCTAATTTGAGCTGTAACACACTCACAAATGATTATGAAATTTTTGTTCTTCAACAAAAACTTCGTGCATATAAAAACCAGAATTTTATATTGATTAAATGACCTATCTAAGCATGTTAGATACCAAAATCTGAAAGTGAAAGGAGGAGGAAGAAGAACAAAAAATTGCTTGTGAAGTGTAAATGAAGATGAGGGTAGATTCGTCCTTGAACCTATCCCAACAACTCCTTAGAAATGATCTGCAAAACTTAAACCCAAAGTGAGATGGAATAGCAGATAATATCTTGCATGCAAAGATAATACAACACAATTTATATTATAAGCATGTACAAAATATATAGATGGGCAACTACACTATTGCCTCACCTAGCCTAGTAAACTAATTTACTTAAGCAACTGTTGATCAAAACACATAAAGATTTAAAAATGATATCACCTCACAAATAAGTGGCACATCCAGACAAATCTTGAATGCCACAGTTCCTCCAAAGCTATTTCTGTATTTATCAAATGGGAAGAGGTTGTAGGAACAATGTTGCTCCAAGCTCTTCAAGAACCAAAATCAGTGAAGCAAGATGACAATAATGAGAGAGAGAGAGAGTGGGATGGAGAGAATTTGGTAGCATAACAGTACTGTGAAGAATGGTAATGAATGAGGGAGGGGAGAGTCTCATTTATAGCAATGAGGACCAAGAGACCTCCTTTGGATCTCTGACAAGTGTCACAATCCAAGCCATGGGTGAACTCAAGCTAAAGAAGGCGTGAGATTTTAGGGTAGGGGCGAAATTGGCAAGTGAGGATGAGTTGGAGAGTGAGGTGGCCATTTGAGAGAGGCGTATAGGTTTAAGGAAGGCCCATGCATGCTTTAAAGGTGAGTTTCCTTGCTTTGATGGAAGATGTTTCCATCTTCACGTGAGCTTTACCAACTTTTTCCAAGATAGAGCGTGAGTTTAAAAGAGGCAGGCGTGAGGTAAGGTGAAGGCGTGAGAGAGGAGGAAGGGACCCATGTTTTAATTTAAAGCAAAGTTTCCAACTTAATGTGCGACCTTTCCAACTTTACGTGAGAGAAAACGTGAGTCCAAAGAGAAATGCGTGAGGATGTGAGGGATACGTGAGGGTTGAGTGAGAGCGTGTGGGAGGAGTGTGGAGACCACACTCTTGGATGATGTGGAGGGTAAGGAGAGTCGTATGAGTGGAAGAGGGGAGGGACCCATGCTTTGATAAAAGGTGAGTTTCCAAACTTAAAAGGGAAGGGGGACGTGAACTTCAAGTGGGAATTAATTAAAAAGGTGGGTAAAAATTAAAGTGTGGGTAAAAAGGGTAGGTAAGGGTTAGGATGGGTTAGGTGGGGTCTCTCTCACTAACTGTCACACTAACTGTCACACTAACTTTACCTTTTTTGATTAATTTTTACAAAATTTACATTTTCCCATGTCCTGGGTTTAGCAGTTAAAATTGTCGTTTTTCGACTAAAACTCCTAAGTCGACAAAAACCCTAACAAAACTTGTCCGACTGAGTTGAAACTTGGTCCAAGGGTGTAGAGGGTCTCATTATCTTTCTTTTGAGTACAAATACCGCTATCAAAATCCCAGGGACTTAAGTTTTACATTAATTATCCAGAATTAATTAATTAATTTAATTCCCAACCTTAGGAAAATTAATTAATTAAAAAAAACCTACTTAGACTGGACGAAAAATCACGAAATTTTGCGTGCTGTCTTACATGGTCATTTACATCGTTCCTAAACACTAGCTACCCAAGGATGACTTCATTAGAATGCCTTTCACCACTTTGGAGGATTTATTGCTAGTGGGAGTGAAAAACTCAAGGGAGATCAATAAGGCTGGTTAGGCCAAATCAACCTCCTGAGGATAAAAAACACTTAGTGAAAGGAACTCCCCTAATGAAGAAATCCTAAGGCAACTAACCTAACTATGACCCATGCAGACCTATTACAATATTAACCCATGCAGGGGTGTGGTAATCCCGCTTACAAAACTGTGTGTTGGAGCAAAAAATGCCCTGTAGAACCAAAAAGTCTTCGACTTATTTGCATCTGATGATGCATATCTTCATGGTACATGGAGTTGACCCCCTAGTTGAATAGGCAGTCAATAGGTTCTAAAGAATAAGCTTCGAACTCTCAAGATGGAGAAGGATGACTTTGTGGCCTCCTTCTTCACAAAGATCTCTTAGTTAAGGGATCAACTGCTGGTCATTGGTGTAACTTTAGATGGTGATGATCTTGTCCAGACTACTGTGGATGGTCTTCCACCTTCTTGGGAGGCATTTCTGTCTGGGATAAATGCTCGTGAAAACCAACCAAACTTTGGAAGGCTGTGGCATGATTGTCTGCAGGAAGAAGGGAGAATTCAGAGTCGAATTGGTACTTCAAAGGAAGAGAACCTTGCTTTAACAGTAAGGACAAGGAGAGGGAGAAGATTTACTTCTCAAAAGAAGTTTCCTCAAAAGAAGAAAAGTAGAGGTGACTTCAATGGAAAAGAGTTTGATATGACAAGGGTGAAGTGCTACAACTGTCAGGGAAAGGGGTACTTTTCCAGAGATTGTCCAAAGATCAGAAAAGGACATGAGGGTAAATATCGTGCTTCTATTGCTGCAGAAGATGAGTCTCAAAAAACGAAGAATAAAGGGGCTTCCAGTAATCAAGAGACCAGGAGGGAATACTATCTTATTTCAACACTCTCTGGTTCTCTTACACACAGTGCTGAATCTTGGTTGGTGGATAGTGGAGCTTCCAGGCACATGACAGGAAATAAAGGAGTCCTTGCAAACTTCAAGGAGAAGAAGTTCTCTGCTTAGGTAGAACTTGGAGATAATGCTAGCTATGCAATCGAAGGAATTGGTTCAACATCCTTTCAGCTTGAATCTGGAGGTGAGTTACACATTGAGGAATTCCTGTACATTTTTGGTTTAAAGAAGAATCTTATCTCTGTTGCAGTCCTGAAAGATAAAGGTTACATGGTAATCTTCATGGACAAGAACACTCTCTTATGGCCCAAGAATGAAGAACTAAGTTCAAGAATTGTGATTGGAGTTAGAGAGGGAGGGATCTACAAGCTTCCAGGACATATCCAATCACTGGTTCATGCTTCGGTTAGTCCATCTGAGCCGTGGCATCGGAGGTTTGGACATCTTCACTACAAACTTCAAAGTGCTCCCCGGACTACAGAAAATGGTAGGAGGAATGCCTACTTTTCATTTTTAACATGATGGTATCTGTAGAGGTTGTGTTCTCGATAAAAACACAAAGAAGTCCTTTCCTAACGGTAATACAAGGTCTAAAGGAATTCTGGAGTTAATACATTCAGACATATGTGGGCCTATGTCATCACCTTCCCTGAATGGATGTCTTTATTATGTGATTTTCATAGATGACTTCTCTAGGAAATCATGGATCTATTTTCTAAAGGCAAAGAATGAAACTTTCAATAAATTTCTAGAATTCAAAGCATTGATTGAAAACCAGACTGGAAAAGACATACGTGCTTTAAGGACTGACAATGGTGGGGAATTTGAGTCTCATCAGTTTGATGACTTCTGTAAAGAAGTAGGAATCAAGAGACGACTAATTGTGCACTACAATCCTCAGCAGAATGGGATTGTTGAGAGAAAGAATCGAACAATCTGCGAGGCAACAAAAGCTATGATGTGTGATCAGGACCTTCCCACATCACTATGGGTAGAAGCCACGAGCACTGCAGTTTATATTCAGAATAGAAGTCCTCATGCTATTCTGGGGAAAAGACTTCAGAAGAAGCATTCACTGGCGAAAAGCCATAAGTGGGACACCTGAGGATTTTCGGATGTCTAGTTTACATACATGTGTCGAAAGAGAAGAGAACTAAGATGGAGATTTATGGGAAGAAAGGAATTTTTGTTGGGTACAATGAAACATCCAAAGCCTACAGGATTTATGTTCCAGGCCAAAGATATATCGAGGTAAGAAGGGATGTAACTTTTCATGAAGAAGCTGCATTTAAGCAATCTAAAGAGTTGCAACAAGATACAGAGATGGAGGAACCCGAAGAGCCATTGAATCAGGTTGATACTGTGGATCCAGTAGAATAGATAGAAAGACCTCTGGAGGTACCTCCGACTAAGAGGAAGCCTGCCTGGTGTAGAGAAATTTTGCGAGAGGAAGAAAAACATGTTGCTCCTTCAAGTACATTCAGAGAGAGTAATAGACCTCAAAGATATTCAGGTTATGTGGCTCTTATGGCTCAAATTAGCGATGCAGAGCCCAACATTTACGAGGATGCTGCTAAGCAACAAGTATGGAAAGATGCCATGGTGGAAGAATATCAATCCATCATGAAGAATGATGTATGGGAAGTGGTTCCAAGATCAGAAGGAAAATATGTGGTTACTTCTAAATGGTTGTTCAAAATTAAGCATGCAACTGATGGAAGTATTGAGAAATACAAAGTGAGATATGTGGCTCGTGGTTTTTCTCAAAAGGAAGGCATTGACTATGATGAAACATTCACACCTGTTGCAAGGTACACTTCCATCAGGACCATCATTTCCCTCGCTTCAGTTCTGGGTTGGAAACTTCACCAGATGGATGTAAAGACTGCATTCCTCAATGGTCAAGTTGAGGAAGAAGTATATATAGAACAACCAGAGGGTTTCGTGGTTCATAGAAAAGAATCACATGTGTGCAAATTAAAGAAAACACTATATGGGTTGAAACATGCACTAAGGGCTTGGTATGCAAGAATTGACAGTTATCTTCAGAGCCTGGGCTTCTCCAAGAGTGCAACTCATCCCAACCTATATTTCAAGGTAATAGAAAGTCATCCCCTGATTTTGGTTCTATATTTTGATGATTTGTTCCTTACAGGGGAGGAACAATTGATAGCCTAGTGTAAGAGGGAGCTCACTTTTGAATTTGAAATGAAAGACATTGGTCTCATGCATTACTTCCTTGGTTTGGAGGTATGGAAAAGGTCAGATAAAATTTTCCTTTCTCAAGGAAAATATTCAGTTGATATACTGCGCAGATTTGGTATGCTAGATTGTAAATCCATGTCTACACCCATGGTATCTAACTTAAAGAAGTTGCATGAGTCAGATTTTGAACCAGACTTGGTGGACCCATCTATGTACAGGAAGCTTTTTGGATGCTTGATGTATTTGATCCATACAAGGCCAGATATATGCTTTGCTGTAAGTGCCTTGAGTCAGTTCATGTTTGAGCCGAGACACAGACATTGGATTGCTGCGAAACATGTCCTCATATATTTGAAAGGGTTCATTGCATATGGACTTAGATACATTTCCAATGGAAGAGTATTGCTTCATGGTTATGTTGATTCAGATTGGGCTGGGAGCTCAGTGGACTGGAAGAGTACTTTCGGATACTGTTTTAGCTTGGGTTCAACTATGATATATTGGTTTAGCAAGAAACAGGGCTCCATAGCACAAAGTACAATTGAAGCAGAGTATATAGCAGCCAATAATGCAAGCAAAGAAGTAGTATGGTTGAGAAAGCTTCTGTCCGGGTTGTTTCAAGAGAAGTTAGAAACAACTGTTATCCATTGTGATAACCAGAGCTGTTTAAAGTTCATAGAGAACCCAGTCTTCCATGATAGATCAAAGCATATTGAGATGAAATATCACTTCATCAGAGACATGGTCCAAAGACGTACCATCAAGCTACAGTACATTCGTGTTGATGAGCAGATAGCAGATATATCAACTGGTGTGTTGTAAGAGAATCAATGTATTTATTGATTGTTTTGGAATGGAGTAATATAATACTATTTGTTTTGAATGTACTTTCCTTTGTGATTTATATTGATGATTTGTATGTTTTATTATCTTAGTATTCATTTATAGTTATAACGTGAATGCATAATCTATATCTATTGGTTGTGGAACATCATAAGAATAATGGAATGAATATGTTAATGGATTAATTATGATTCATAGCGGATATCCTCACTTTGCAACTTACCCTACCTATTGCAAGACTTACTCCGGTCTGCTGAAAAGAGCCAACAAATGGTTTTGTTGCGGGGACCTAATCATGAGTTTGGGTTACTTGTAGGAGAGGTGAAGATTTTCCAAGTCACTTGTAGAAGATTGGTTTGAAGCATAGTCTGGAAAGTTTACTAAACAAGACGTTGAGTTGTGGAGATGGAAGCTTGGAAATTGGATTTGGCAACCTTGGGAACAAATGAAAAATTATTTCTAGTGATTTAGTTGTAGGAAAAGTTCCAGTTTGGGTAACTTTATTAACCAAGGAAAACAATAGTTTGAATGACATTTTGTTGTTGTTGAGATCAAAAGGAGATCATAGATCTACGGTGAGCATTTCAACTAACCCTAATCCAACTAAAAAAACAATTCTGATTTATAACAACACTTAATTATGATCACGAGAGAAATGGACCCATTAACGTAGTGCTCTCAAGAAGAGTAATTGAGCTTACGAGAGAAATCAAACATAACTAGATAATTTTTTGCATAATCCAAACATACAAGTACTCAAGAGAGGGGTGCTATAGAGAAGAGATATGGTTCCTACAAGCAAAAGAAACAATCACTAATAAAATCCAAGTTGATACAAAAGACTCATAAGTTGTGTATTTAAACACAAGTTAAGATTTTGGGGCGCCTTCCCCTAAGAGGGGGTTATGGACCCACATAAATGTCTAGGTCAGCCTTAGCCCCCTAGGATAATAAAAAATAATGTTGACTAAGTCGGCTATTAAACCATAACCTAGTAATACAATAATGAGGGCACTTAGCCATAATGTCAAGTAATCATAAGTGAAGATTACCAACATTTCAAAACCCCCACTTAATCTAAGCACGGGGCAATGGAGAAAGATGATAAAATGCAAAAGGAATGGGCATACCCAACTCAGAGGATCAACTGTAACTCTAATAAGAGAGAGTGGGTTTGTGATGACCCAACTCAATACAAAAGTGGAAGGGTTTATGAATACCCAACCATCATCATCATCAAACTGCTCAACTCCTGAAGAAATGCCACCATTAAGATGCTCATTATTTGGGGGAATATGATTCTGATTTGTCCTTTTGATAAAGGAGTGCTGTAAAGAGGCATAAATACAAGAGAGAGAAGGTACAAAAGTGAGTGGGCAACCCAACTCAATGTAGTCTCGGTTGTAGCTAGAAGAAGAGAGAGTGGCTTTATGATGACCCAACTCAATACAAATGTGGACCCAATAATCTGCTGAAGAATGTTGCCACCAAATTGCTCATCATTTGGGATACTGCAATACTAAATTGTCCATTAGATAAAAAGTGTCGGAAGAGACAGTCTGTATAGAAATAAACTCTGAGCTGTTTATCCCTTGAAGGAAAGTGATCATTGAACTGCTCATTTGTTGAAAGAATGCTGCCATTGAACTGCTCATCTGCTGGAAAATACTATCATTGACCTGTTCATCCAATGAAGGAGGGCCGAAAGACACATCATAGCCATACTACACATCTGTTAGAAGAATAATGCCACTGATTTGCCCATTTGAAGAAATGTTGGAAGGAACATCCTGTAAGAGAGAAGAGATGGGAGTACCCAACTCTAATAAGTTAGGCCGTAGCTGAAATGATAGTAGGAAGACCCAACTCCATATATCTGAAAGAGCTTGAACACAACGGTGAAAGCTCAAATACAATAGGGGTGTGGGTATGTGAATACCCAACAGATACACTTGAGAGAGCACGACTAAGAAAGAAGTTTGAATACAATTTGAGAGCTTCAACACAACGGAGAGAGCTCAAGTACAATAGGGGTGTGGGTCTGTGAATACCCAACACAGATGCACTTGAGAGAGTGCAACTAGAAAAGAAGCTCAAATACAAGATGAGAGTGGGATAATAAATACCCAATTCCTCACAAAGAGTGTCCATGGCCAAAATATAGAAGAGAGTGGGTTTTTGAATATCCAACTCGAATACGACTAGGAGTAAAGGCGATTAAAATACAAGAGAGATTTGGTTTGTGGATATCCAACTCAGATATATGGTTGATCGTAGCCGAGATAAAGAAATGAGAGGGTTGATGAATACCCACCTCAACATAGGGTTGGACCTATGCACAGCCTTCTCCCTGAAGATGGATAGGAGGTCACGAAGAGAAAGTATTAGATCACACCTTCCCCCTTTAATGCTGAATACGGGCCATCTAAAGATAGAACCTCCCCAAAACACCATGGTTCCACAAACTGGCAAGGGTGGCCTCTGGCTGAAGTCTGAAAGAAAGAGTCACTAAAGTATACTTGGCGACAAAAGGTTGTTGAAAGTTGTTACTGATAGTACATCCAAGAGATACCAAAGATCACAATGGCGAGAGACAAGATCCATGTGAAACAATGAATGATCCTACATATAGTATGTCCAATCATAGTGTGGAAAAAGAATATCCTCATAAAGAAGCTAGTCCATTGAAAGAAGTTGAGAATCATCTGTAGAGTCATCAAGAGAGTGAAGTGGGATAGATCCCATGAACCTGTGAGTGGAAACTGCATCAAAGGAAATGAGAAGGATGTTCTGTCGCAAATAGATGGCTGTAGGCTTGTTAGAGTGACTATGAATCACTAGCAGAAGCTGAGGAATAGGTGTCACATCACCAACTACAACCTCCAATAGAAAAGTACAAACCCCTGGAATATGAAGAACGTCTCCAAAAAAAGTGGAGTCAATACCAAGCCTACCATCTTCTGAAATCTGTACAACCTGATGGACAAAGTACATGGCCATATGTGTAGTAAAGAAACAATCCATTAGGTACAGCAAAATAAAGTCTCCATAAAGACTTCAAGAAAACCTGCTAAAGGGGTCAAGAAGGGTTTGAAACCCTACAATAAAGATGATCCAGAAACCTTAGTTCTGCTTCCCTTAGGGCAAGTGCTACTACTCCATATTCTCACAGATCAGCTGAATAACTTGAAAAATTCTACCGCCAAGCAATCCTTTGGATAAAAAATGAGAGGCGGGCCACCCTAGAAGCCCTAAAGAATAAATCCAACTAGCCCTAGATCCACAACCATTAGTGATATGGCTCTAGCCAATAGCCTCTTGGATCTCCTGTAAAAGAATAATTCTGAAATCCCAGTTCTGCAATGATATGCCACCAGCAAAAAACCCTAGAAAAAACCATGAAAAGCAAAACAAAACCACATGATACCAGCACTGTTCCAAAAAAGCAGCAATGAATTTTGTCTGCAAAAGAGAGAAATATAAGGTAGCCTTAGACAAGCACCAATCTGCAAAAAATATCCCAATTTGCTGGAAAAATCCAAAAAACACCAAAACAGAGAGCGCTGGTAGTGAAGAGGATTAAAAAACCTTGGAAATCTGCTGCTGTCTCCAAAAAAGGTGCTGAAAGCTCTAGTTACAAACCTGAAACAGCCCTGAAAATAGCATTGGATAGAGAAAGAAGAGTCACGTTGGCTCTTATACCATGTTGAGATCATAGATCTATGGTGAGCACTTCAACAAACTGTAATCCAACTAGTAAAACACTTCAGATTTATAACAGCACTTAATGCTGATCATGAGTGAAATGAACCCATTACTATAGTGCGCTCAAGAAGAGTAATTGACCTTAAGAGTGAAATCCAACATAACAAATTTTTTTGCATAAACTAAACATACAAGTACTCGATAGGTGTGCAATAGAGAAGAGATATGGTGCCCAGAGACAAAAGAATCATTCATTAATAAAATCCAAGATGATACTAAAGACTCATATGTTGTGTATTTATACAAAGAGATTGGCGTGTCTTCGCCCATGAGTGGGTTATGGATCCACATAAATCCCTAGGTCGGCTATTAAACCATAACCTAGTAATACAATGATGAGGGTGCTTAGCCATAATGTCATGTAACCACAAGTGAAGAATACATCATGTCAACAGCTATGAGAAACACTTTGGGCAGAGTTTTCAAATGCATTTTTTCTGGAAAGTAAATGCATCTTATATTACATTGATGGTATTAAAATTACATCAGGTGTTAGCTTTGTCTCCAACATAGGCCATGTTGGCATTAGCTCAAGACGTGTAATCTAATTGCTCTGAGAGAAGCTGGTGCTTTACAGCACAGGTGGGAGAGATGTTGGTGTAACATATGTGGATACTAACAAAATAAAATGGAAAAAAATTGATGCCTCACATTTAACGTTAAAAACAAGAAGAAAGAACTGCAGCTCTCTACCGCTTCCATCAGCTGGTATTCCATAATTGCACGGCACAGCTCGCTTTCCATAAGAAGGGCATGGCACCGTGACATTCTCGGTGCTTCACTCCAGGCATTGGCAATAGGTGTCTAGGGCTATGAATATGGAATACAAGTGCTCTCTCTCTCTACTGTAGTCATGAATCAGGGCATTCTAGTTGCTTATCAGTACCGCTTCCTGTCAGCTCAGTCCATGCTTTCACCAGGCCTACTGTACTTCAAGGGAAACAAGTATGGTATTATATATTTGTAGAATAAGAATTTTGAGCAAAATTCATGGAGAAGATAGGCAGTAACCAGTGGCACTATCACCAGGCCTATTGTACTTTGAGGGAAACGAGTATGGAACTAGTGGCGCTATCACCGGGCCTAATGTACAGACAAGTGCTGAACCACTTACTACCACTAAGAAGTGGCAGGGTGCTGTGGCTGTGCAGTGTCGCCTCTCACCCTCAGGCATAAGCAGTAGCTACCATCTGACACAAAAAAACTAAAAATTTAAAAATAAGTTAGCATAGATCTATCTTAACCCCAGATCTTTTAGCACTGAGAAGTTTGTGCATATGTTTTTTTGATCCCTCACTGATTAATAGATCTGGTGTTAAGATGGATCTATTCTAGTTGTATTCCAAGGTAGTCTGCCATTCTTAAAGATAGTTTTGCCAGGGAAGATAGCAAATTCTAGAATGTGATACTGTTCAAGATAATGGTAAGAAAAATAAACTCCACAGATTGATGTGAATGCTATTGAAAAGCAGTTGGCCAATATTTCAAGCAATGCCTTTATATAAACATATTTCCCATATTTTTGATCCACAAATATGCTTGGCTTAATTGTTTGTATATTTAAGCACTCATCTTCTGTATTTAATAACTATTATGTATTTGATATTATTGTAAACAGATAGAATGAGACTTCAATGAATTCTATTTTATATATACATGGCTATGCTACTGAATCTGCCTGTGGAGGATCCAGGATCTGTGTTTCCACAGATCCTATTCTGGATCCTTTGGATATATTTCTGGTTGGCAAGTGCTAGAGTATTTGCTCAAGATCTGTCTCCATCTTGCTGAAAACGTCAAGCCAACTTCTCCTCCAGAAAAAGCATTTAAAAAAACACATAAAAAACATAAATTAAAATGAAAAAGGCAAAGTGTGTGCCCTAAAATCCTGACTTTTGCCTATAAAATAGCTCCTCCCCCAATCCCAAAACACACAAACCTGAGTTTTTTGTAGCAGTCTGCATTTCTGAGTATGTGAGAGTGAGTTAGAGCGAAATATATTTGGAGATCTGAATTTTCTATGTTTCTGGTATATGTTTTTGTTGGAGAATATATATATATATATATATATATATATATATATATATATATATTTGTCGTTTCCTTGTATCCAGATCTTGAATTTTCAAAAATCTGGCAGAAGCGTATCCGTATCCATATCTGGATCTTTTTTCTTATCCATTTCCATGCGATTTAGACACATGGACTTGGACAGAGACATGGATGCTTGTATGTCTAAATTGTAATGCTTGAACATTCTGGCTGAACAGTGCTTAAGTGTAAATGGTAAAGATAGATGATTGGAAATAGAAATCATGCCACCGGCTTTAAACGACTATTGGGTAGGAGCATCATGCTTGATGTTTACAAGATTGTTTTGGTGATGTCTCGAGGTTGGTTTTATCTCATCGTTGTTTTAGATAGTCACAAATCAAGAAGTATATGTGATCTGGATTTTGAATTCATCAATGTTGGAGATTTGGGATTAATGTTCTAATTTTTAATATCTTATACAAAAATAAGGCAAACATCTATGGATGAATCATAGAATTTTATAAATATTTTTTTGGGAAATTTGTTGAGAAATAATCAAGTTATGAAATTTTATACCTAAAGTTTCTTGGTTATAATTGGTCTGCAATCCTGCAGAGATGTTAGATTATTAATTATTCATAGCAAAAACTAGTAAGAAGCAGAAATGAAATATTATCTACCTCAGTTTTGGAATTAAGGTATGCTCACTTTTCCAAATCTATGGAAGTCTATTTTGTTGGATCATATGTCAAAACTTGAGCATTGTCTTGTTTTTTCTTCTCCTTATCCTTTCCTCTTCAAATATGGTTTTGTGTTTTCTGCTCTTTGACATGCCCATGTAGTTTATCTTTGTAAGTGTCCTACTGGTAGACTTTATTCTTGAAAAATCATGTCAGGGATGTAGTAAGCCAAACAATCAACTAATTAGTAATTACTGTGATATCTGCGAAGTCATATGTTTCTTTGGTAGTGATTTTTAGTATTAGTTGTTACATGTAGTGTTGAAGGAAGAATTTGCATAATACTTGCAATTTGGAATATCAAGAAGCCTTCAAAGTATCGTTTGGTTGCTACTTTGTTCGTTCTCTTTTATTTTTTCTACTTTCTCTAGTGGCTATTTGTCTAATGAAGTTGGTGTGTTTTGGAGGTTAGGCTGATGCTGCTTCAAAGACTTCAAGTCTTCAACTAAATAACCCCATCAAAGAATCCTAGCTTTATTTCTTGTGATGTTACCTGCAAACAAAGTTGATGTATTTCACTGGTTATTTCATTTTTTTCCATTAGAGTTGCTGAAAGGTATTCTAATTTCTATGTCAAATTCACTGCTCATTGTGAAGAGCTTGTTAGTTGTTTACATGCTTTGATACAAGGGATGGAAACCTTTGGTAAGATTACTTATGGGAAAAAAAGGTCTCTTCCAAAGTTCCTTTAACCTCTCAACTAATCCACCTACCCTTCAAGAATGACATATGTAGGGGCATTATCTATGGGACGTTATACTAGAATCTTGGGTGAAAGTTGTTGAATTTATGATGTAAATTGATCTAAAGATTGCTTTGTTCCTTTTTTTTTTCCGAGGAAATGTACTTGCAGAAAACCCTCCGAACACTTCCCCATGATCCATGGATGGTAAGTGGGGTAAACTGTTGGCCCTGATTACGGGGCCTCGCCCCGGGGGAATCAAGAGAGTCGAACCTGTGATCAATAACGAGCATGATAAACTCATGTCCGGCTCTAGACCAATCGAGCTAACCCTCAGGGCTATGAAGATTGCTTTGTTCCATTACAAGGAAGAAGCTAAAAGATCAGATCCACAAGGATTTTCTTGAGAACATAATATTGATTGATAGATAATGGATAGTTTACCACTACTCCAACAGCTTTCAACAGCTTTCAGGATGGGAATTCCCTTTAACCCTGTTGTTGGTTTGCTTTAACTCTATTCCATGATGTAACTCTTTGTTCCATGAAGTGATATATGATGTACTTTAAAAAAAATGGATAGTACGATAGAAGAGATGTGAATTATATTATCATAACTCTTTGCTTAAGGGTTTTGTCCTTTCTAAACATGTATACTGTAATAAGGTAATAAATATTTTATTCCATTTAAACCTATTTAACCTTAATTTGACCCTATTTAGCTCTATAATAAGGTATATTTCATGTCACGCCCTCTTGAATTTCTTCTTCCTTGAAGCATGGACAAAGTGAATATATCCTCTTCCCTGTAGGATGATATTAGCTAGTTTAAAGTATTGTCATATCTTTGTTGAACATTTTAAGAGTCAATACTTTAATTATGACTTATGAAGTGATGCATCCCAAGAGGTTTCTGCTTGATACAACTCGGAAATGTTGGAACCAGAATTTGAGAAAAATCAGAATATGGGAGGGCAATGCTTTCCCAGATGAGGTAATTAGAAATGAAGAAAAATCAGCAAGAAAAGAGCTCCTAGAGTCTACTGGTCTCTGATTGCTGCTTCTGGAGAAGAATGGAATCAATGAACATACTTTTTGGCCATGGTATTGTCTCTGAAAACTGTCATATACTCTTGCTGGGAACTCATAACCGTTGCTGCAAAGCAGCTCCAAAAAAAGTGTGAATTCAAGGTGTTTTTGTGTGTTTGACCTTTACATAGGCACCTGGCATTTTTTTTCACTTGGGTTAGCCAAGTACTTGCCAAGTTTTAATTAATGGAAAAGTGTGCACAAGTATTGAGTAATAATCATAGTTTTCGAGGACCATTACTTGTGCGGCCAAGTAATTGCCAAGTCAAATCAACTCGACTTGTTTGGGAATTGAGCCCAGTTGACTCCAGCATACTTGGCAAGTCATGTGACTATAGCCCAAATGAAGACAAGCTTGCAGTCCTAAGGCACTGGAAAGGAAACAGACAATAAATTCCAGGGCAGAAATCAAGTCAGAATTCAATATTCATCCAACTTACATGACATTCCTTTACTAGTAAATGATAAAAACCTTCTGCTCTGGTCTTCATTTTTCTAGTGCTCGAAAGTTCATTTCATTTTTCTTAGTCTGTCATTTTCAACATTTCATCTTGATGATGATAATGTCCTTGCAATTCTCTTGCACGAGACAAGTCTCTGACATAGGCTTTGCTATCTAACAAAGTTTGGATGGCTCTACAAGAACATTACCTCATTAGGAGACCAAGCTAGTCATGGATCACATTTAAACCATCTATTTTCTGCACAAGGTTGGTTTAACCTTTTAGGGAAGGTCTTTTATCTAGATGGTTTTTCGTAACTATTTTATATAATATCTATTCAATCTACATTTGCTGTATCCTCTGATACTAAAGTTGCATATGATACACTCATAGAATTATTGAATGAGCTCCGTTAGGAAATATTTTGACCATGTTATTTGTTGACTTTGCTGGTAACAATTTGGTTTTTGCTGATTCTAGATGTCTCCTAATTCATTCAGTAATTTTTATATCCCTAGGTCATACAAGGACCGGTTTCTTTGTGATTTAATTTTACAATTTCTTCATCCCATTTGGAATTGGAACTTTTAAGAGTCTTTGTTGTTGTATTTCAGGTCTTTTGCTTGGAGCACAGGACATACAGTCAGCATCACTGCCCAAATGCAAATGAACATGATGTCACTGTCCTGGTATGCCCTATGTGTGCAAAAGGAGTTCGGCTTGTTCCAAATGAGGATCCAAACATAACCTGGGAGTCTCATGTGAGTACAGACTGTGATCCAACCAACTATGATAGAGTTAAGAAGAAGCCTCGTTGTCCTGCTCCTGGTTGCAAGGAAATTCTTACATTTGCAAACAAATTGAAATGCCGAGACTGTGCACAAGAGATTTGTTTGAAGCATAGATTTGGACTTGACCACAAATGTCCTGGGCCAAAGAAAGTAGAGGGGAACTTTACATTTTCCGGAATATTTGGGAAGAACCCAAAAGAGAAAGCCATGGCTAATGCAAGAGCATATAGTTCTCCAAGCTCTAGTACTTCTCAGTCTTTGCGGTCTGGTTTATTCTCGGCAGTGTCAAATTTGCGAGCTTCTGCAGAAGTAGGAATGACGAAATTAAGCAGTGCAACAAATGATGTCTTTAACAGAGTAAAGAGTAGTGCCTTATCAACGCAACAATCACAAGAAGGGAACATGCAACCTGTATTAGCAGAGGAATGCCCAAGGTGTGGAGCACGATTCAGCTCTGTTGCATCTCTTGTTGACCATGTGGAAAGCTTCCATGAAAGTGGTCATAAAGGTGGCTTCCAAGAATTGCCGGATGTTTGCCCAAAGTGTGGGAGAGGTTTCAGCAATCCAGTTTCTCTTGTTCAGCATGTAGAGAAAGACCATGGAGGAACATCAATTCATTGAGTAGATGCTGGTGCACATTGTTAGGGTAGGGCCTATTGCTAAGTGCCATTTTTATGTAATTAGCAACAAACTATTGTATCTAGGCATTTTTGTACTTGGCAGAAAGTGGTTGATTAAGCAGGAGTGCAAGACTTTTGTAAGCTATCACAAATTAACTATTTGTGTTCTTTTATAGTAAACGTGATATATCTCGAGTTCTCAATGATATTAATTACATCTTCAAAGAAAAGTGAAATGTAGAGTTTTGTTCATCAACCTATTGTCTTTGATTATATTGATGTCTGGCAAGCGGCTCACTGAACATCAAATTTTTTATTGACACGATAAAGTTCACTTATCAATTTTAATGTAGTCTACGATTTTTTTTCCTTTATATGTTTATCTTGTTTTAGTTGATATATCGTTCTTTCTACGTGTATATTTTTGGTTTATCATGTTTTTAATATCCATTCAAACGTTGGGCTTCTTGGACCTTATACATAAAAGGTCAGCATGAGTTTGATTTCAGACATAGCCTTGTGGTCTAGAACGACGTTGTAGTCTGGAACTTTCGTTATAACTTTTTTTATTACATTAGGATATAAGGTTGTTAAGACTTGAGGATTCTGTCACATTTGACGCACTTGTAGATCTTTTGAATGCTCCTGTATTGGATAGAAGGGTTTGAATCTACATAAGATTTTCACAATATTTGAAGGCTGTCATAATAGAAGGTGAAATATATTAATACAATTCTAAAATCCTCTTGCGATATAATGGTTCTTGGTGTAAATTTTCTTCAATTTATATGACCACTCTTTTTTTCACTTTCTTGGAAGCTTACCAATCTTGCCATTATTTGAAGTTGTGTTAGTAGTAACAATAGTTTCCATATTGGCATAGCATAGATAGATAAATAAATATGGTTATTGGAATACTACCATGTGACAAAACTAACATTATTTTTGAAAACTTATTATTATTTTTCCCGTATTCTTTCTTTTTTCTTTTTCTTTTTAACATGAAGTTTCTTCCATTTTATATTATTAATATCACAGATACATGTTAAACATCTCATCCCACTGGGTTGTAAGTGCACATCACTTCTCTTTTGGTGCAAGAATTTGGCCATCTTATGCATTGACTTTGCGGATAACAATTTGGTTTCTGCTAACTCTGGAAGTGTTCTAAGTCTTTCAATAATTTCTTTCCCTAGGTGATGCAAGGATTGTATGCATTGTGATTTAGTTTTACAATTCTTTCATGCCAGTTGGAAATGGAACTTTTAGAACTTTTTGTTGTTGTGTTCCAGTGTTTTTCTTAGAGCACAGGACATATTGTAAGCATCACTGCCCAAATGCAAATGAACACAATGTTACCGTCCTGGTGTGCCCTGTTGACCACCTATTTCAGCTAGGGGGTCAACTCCATCTACCATGAAGAGATGCACCATCAAGTGCTACCAAGTCAGAGACATATTGGTTCTACAAGGCAGTTTTGGCCTTCAACACTTCCTTTTGTAATGGAATTTCCGCTCTCCTGCGTGGGATGATAATGTAATGGGTCTGCATGGATCATATTGTAGGTCAGTTGCCTAGGACTTCATCATTAGATGAGTCCCTTTCATCGAGTGTTTTTTTTTTTCTCAGGTTATTAATTTGGCCTAACCAGCCTTATTAATTTCCCTTGAGTTTTTCACTCCCACAATAATTCTCCAAAGTGGTGAAAGGCGTTCTAATGGTCTAGCCCTTTGGTAGCTAGTGTCTAGGAATATTATAAATGACCATGTTAGACATCTCCTAAAGTTTTGTGGAATTTCGTCGAGTCTAGATAGTTTTTTTTAATTTTTTAAAATTGCCTAAGTATTGGTAATTTTAATTAATTTTTGATAAAAAATGTAAAAACTAGGTTCTTGGGATTTTGATAGGGGTATTTGTGCTCAAAAGAAATGGAATGAGACCCCCTACACCTTTGGACCAAGTTTCAACTCAATTGGACAAGTTTTGCTAGGTGTTTGTCCATGAGGAGTCCAAGTCAGTCAAAAATCAACAAATAATTGACTAAATTAAAAAAACAAAAAATTGTAAAATGAACAAAAAGTCATGAGAGAGAGTGGGAAATGTTTCCTAACCTTTTTCCTAAGATGAAAAAGTATTTTCCACTTAAAAGACTCCCCCTTGCCTAGCCAACAACTTAAAGTGATGTTCCCTAGCTAATTGACATGTGAGAATTAAAAAGTTAAGTGAAAAAAAACACCTAAACTCTAAATTCGTAAGCCTTGGTGTTTAACTTAATGTTTGACCATAGGAAAATGTGTTTTCCCCCTTTACACTTCACCCCTTCACTCACTTACCAAAACCCTAACTTAACAAAACCCTAAAAGTGACTCTTCCTTGACTTTGTCTATTTCTCTTGGATGTGTGATACTTATAACTCATCCAAGAGGGGTCAATCTTGGCTCCCAAGTATAAATGAAACCCCTCCCCTCCTCATTTCTCACCAATTCTTTTCCTATTGTTACTCTACCCAAATTTCTCCTTTCTCTCCCATCTCTATTCTCTCTCATTTTTGCTCTAGTTTTTGAAGAGAAGCTTGTTGCAAGTATTTGCAACAACCTTCTACTATCAATAAAGTAAATCTTTGGAGGCAATTGGTGTTAAAAGTATTCTTGGTTCCATCTTTTACATGAGGTGATTTTGTTCATTTGCTTTCATTCTTCTTATGCATGCTTTGAGATATATGGTAGGAATATTTAGCAAAGTATTTTGCTAGTGTAAATTTATGATAATATTGTCATAGATCTAGTGATTTTCTAGTTGCAATTTTAAAGTATTTTGAGTTAATCTCTAGATCTACTCACTTCCTCTTGTTTCTTGTAGCTTAGCTTGGAAGTTTGGCAAGATTATCTAGGGTTTTAAGAGAAGATTTCAGATCTAGAAATCTTTCCTTTTGACCCATTTTGACCCTCTAAAATTTCTGCATTTTATTTCTGTACATTTCCATCATTTTTTTGGGTATTCTAACACATAGAATATGTCATATACATTAATATATCTTGCAGTAATTTTCTGCAGAAAATTACTGTGTAAAAAGTATAAATTTTCTTAACATATTTGTCACTTTTGCAACATTTTCAACAAGCTTTTGCTTGCTGTTTTTTTGTAGGTTAGTGACCAAGGAGGTGTCCAAGAGGCCATTTGGGGCCACATAAAGCTAAAGTACAACCTCCCAAAGCTGGGTAACCAAATACCCTATCTTCTCTTCTATTCTAATCATTGTAAGCAAGCCCAAGGGAGTTCCAAAGGGCTTGCACTTCTCTCTTGTAATAATTTTCTGCAATTTTATTTTATTGTTCGCCTACATATTGGTGAGTGCTTGGCTAAGCCAACCCCCAAAATCGTAAGGCTATGAAGTAGTATTTATTTTCAGCAAACCTTTTTTTATTTGTTTGCCCCACTTGTCATTAAGACAAGGTTGAGAGACTAGGTTTTACTTTCAAGTTTTTCTTTTCAAGTTCTTGCACCCACTTGTGCACAAAAATGGAAGGCTTTGTCCTCCATCTTGTGCACTTGTTGAGGTTGTTTAGTTTAGTTTTCTTTCAAGTATTTTACTTTCATTTTGTTTTGCCTACACCTTGGTGAGTGTTTGACCAAGCCAACCCAAAAAATCGTAAAGTTAGATAAGTACATGGTTTTTGCTTCCTTCACATGCTTAATGGTCTAAAAATAATCTAAATCTAAAAAGTAATAATTTTGTGCTAGTTTAGGCCCATGGAGACATAATTGTTTAATTCTTTCATCTATTTCACTTTCATTGCAAGCTATCTCTACTTTGAGTACTTTGCTATTTCAAGTTATTTACATTCAAGTATTTTCATTTCTTGCAATTTCTTTCAAATACTTCATGCTCTTTCAAGTTTATCTCTTAAAGTACTTTACTTTATGTCTTGAAATCTTATGAGCATTGTATAATCTTGTGGTTTATTTGAAGCATTTAAGTTTCTTGCATTCCTTTAAGTACTTTATATTTCAAGTTCACCTTTCAAGTACTTTTACTTTACAAAGCACACTCTCTACACAAGCACCTTATTGCAAACACCTTCAACTAATCTAATCTAACTTAAACTAACTTAACTCAATTTACCTTAGTCTCTTAGGGCCTAAAATCAACCTAGTTTAATAGGTCACCACTTACTGTCCAAACTTTTCCATCAAAAAGAGAATTTAAGGAAGAAGCGGGGGTTCTAGATCGGGGACGATCTCACGACGCTTGGCGTCCTCCCTGTGGAGTACTTCTTTTCTTGGATTGACCTGTGGAGCTAGGGTGTGGCCTTGTTTGCCTCACTTATTGAGCACCCAACAATTCTTTTGGTACAAGCAGGGAGAGTTTTTAAGTTGTCACTTAGTTTAGGATTCACTTCAACTTTATCAACTTAATTAATCCAAAAATCAACCCACTCAACCTTGGGCAATTTACTTTGGTTATTTTTTGTGGTTCATGCTTAAGTTATACATTGGAAGCACTTAACTTTACATCTCTCATGCAAGTTTATTTTAATTATCTTGTGGGTTGGACTAGGTGATCTTAAGTTGTGTTTTATCCCTTGGAGGCCTCTTTTCATGCTTTAATATTGAGTTTAAGTTATTTTTGATGTGATTGGTCTCCTGCCTTGAAGTTGCGCATCCCTTGGAGGCTTCTTCATTGCTTGGAGCTTGTGGTTGTGTATGCCGATGAAACTTCCCCTTGAGTTGCACATCCCTTGGAGGCACTCTTGTTTGGGGTAGTTGGCTTGATGTGTTGTGGTTGTTTCTTCCTTTGAGCAATATCTTCTTCACCCACACATTTAAGCTTCATTGCAAGTTAGTTGCTTTGTTTTGTATAATTTGTGTCTACTGTATATTTTTGTATCATTTAGTTAGTATTTGTATTAACTTTGTAAGTAGTTGTTCAATTCATTTATTTATATCTACTCTAAATTTTGTAATCTTGTATCTAGCTTTCTTTTGTAATTTTTGTTGTAATCTTTGTAAAAACGAAACTCCCTCAAACTTAGTTGACCCCTTGCCCAATCTTAGGCACTAGTCTTAGAAGACTTAGGGAAATGATTTCTTTTGCATTGAAAGAATTGCACTTTGCATTGTTGCTTTTGCGTATAGGCAAGATTCCCAAACCTTTAATCAACTAAAATCAACTCTTAGAAATAAATTTTAACTTCACATTGTAACTAGGGTCTATGCCCTTGGCTTCCCTAGGAGTAAGCCTAGACGGAAGAGGTTCAAGTCGAGGTGACAATGGGCTTTGAATCTAGGCATTGTGCCTCCAAGGACACACTAAGTGGGTTGGACTTAGCCCATGTTTGCAAGTGTGTATAAGGACGACAACATGCCCTATGTGGGAAAAAAGAGTGGCCCTTTTCAAATGAAGGTTCAGACATGGGAGTCTCATTGCACCCAGAGTAGTGTGGTGTATCTACAACCCATGTAGATGTGTCATATCTGTAATGCTAATAAATTAAATTGAAATGAAAATTGGAATCTATATTAATGAAAAAAAAAGTGGACCATTATAAAAACAAAAAACATTATAATGAAATAAACAAACATAGATCCATCTTAACCCCGATCTTTTGAGCATTGATAGGTTTGTACCTTGATTTCTTTTTGTTCCCTCTTGGTGCTTATTAGATCAAGGGTTAAGATGGATCTAAATTGGTATGAGTACAGACTGATCCAACCAACTATGATAGAGTTAGGAAGAAGCATCGTTTCAGTGCTCTTGGCTGCAAGGACGGTTCTTACTCTTTTTCCATAAAAAATAAATTCTTACATTTGAAAACAAAGTTAAATGGTGAGACTACATAGAAGAGATTTGTTTGAAGCATAGAATCACACTTGACCACGAATGTCCTGGGCTGAAGAAAGTATATGGGAACCTTCTATTTTATAGAATATTTGGGAAGAGCCCAAAAGAGAGAGGCATGGCTAATGCAAGAGAAAACAATGCTTCAAGCTATACTACTTTCCAGTCTCTGTGATCCGGCTTATATGTGGCAGTGTTGAATTTGCGAGCTTATGCAGACGTAAGAATGACACAGTTATGAAGTGCAACAATGATGTCTTCAACAGGGTAAAGAATAGTGCCTTATTAATGCAACAATCACAAGAAGGGAACATGCAACTCATCTTAGCAGAGGAATGTACGAGGTGTGGAGCATGATTCAGTTATGTTTCTCTTGTTGGCCATGTGAAAAGCTTCCGTGAAAATAGTCATAAAGGTGGCTCCCAAGAGTTTTCAGATGTTTGCGTAAAGTGTGGGAGAGGTTTCAATAATCTAGTTACTTTTTTTAAGCATGTAGAGAAACATCATAGATGAACATCAATAACTTCAGTAGACACTAGTGCATAGTTTTGGTCATGGCTAAATATAGTTCATATAGCCTTGAAGTAGTGGGCAGTAGGGGTTTTATGCATTGGCGGTATGATCATGCTTGGCAGTGCAGTATGACACCCCATACAAGCACTATAACGCCATCGTAATAGTGCAACTAGCATTAGCATGTCATACTAGTGTTATACCTTGGCCTATATTGGAGACTGTCTATCCTTGACCCATATTTTTAGGGCCTATTGCTTGGTGCCATAATTGGCAACAACTATTGCCATTTTTACATAATTAGCAACAAATATTGTATTTTCGACATTCTTTGTAGCTCGCAGAAAGATGTTGACCATGTGCATTGCTTAATTATTCAACAGAAAAACATCTCTATGTATAGGGCTAGAACTGTGCACATATCCCCATCCATTTTCATCGCCTCTGCACATGTCCTTGAAAACACTCCCTTGTCATGGCATGTTGTGGAAACCTTGCATATCTATATTCTCCATTTTAGATGAGCACAACGTTGAAAGTCATATTGGTCCATTGTTAATATTGGTTATACAAGGCACTAGGGGAAGGGGAGAGAAGTGACGCTTGTTAGGAGACTAACCTTAGGGTGATTTGTGCTGAGATCTCCCATTACTACTAGAAAAGAAAAATCCCTATTTGGAGTGACGATTATCGTTTGAAAGAATATTTGGAGTGACTATTATCGTTTGAAATAAATGATTGTTGGAGACATCGTTACCTTTATTTGCATGATGTTGTTGATATTCACAAGTGTTAGCAAAAGAATTGACTGGAACCAAACTTTCACCTAAATTCTGCAGTGAAGGAGAGATGAACAACACAAAGGCAACCAAGAGAGGTTAGAGAGAGAAATAAAACCTAGCACAAGTGCAATAAAGAGATAGCCCAAGCACAATATAGATCAAACCAAGAACAAGGGAGCACAATGATTTATGGTGCCCTTAGGATAAAACAATTATATAAGAATAAACAAATGATCATGATTGTGAAAATACAAATAAGATATGTATATTTGTACACAACTAAAGTGGTAGGGTGATTTCCCCAAGGAGGGGTTATGGGTCTACATTGAGTTGATTAGGTCAACCTTAATCAAACCTAGAACTATAATATAAAAGTGCATGTAATGATGGTTGTGGCCAAGTAGGAAAATTACACTTAATTTCAACATCCCCCCTTATGCTAAACAGGGGGCCACAAAGAGAAAACATTACGTCATCAATATTTACATTCCCCCTTGATGTTGAACAAGAGCCACATAGAGAAGTAATGACATATCATCCCCCATAGCGAGCACCATATCTCTCCCTAACATACTTTGTGGGGTCATTGGTGGTAGAAAATGTGCTCCAAAGGGTTCGAGGTGGACGAAGATTCAATGTGGTGGGTATCTTATTAGCCATGGAGATACGACCCTTTGGTGGAGGATATCCTTGATGGTGCCTTGATGGCCTTGCAATAAAATCAACATCTACAAGTGTGAATATGGCCCACTAGGAAAAAGGCCTTGACCTAGCCAAAGTAAGAGTGGTAGATGAATGATATGGAGTGCTCAAGAAGTATGCTTCATCATCATCACTAACATGCTCATATATTGGAGGATTTCCATCCCTAACTATACTCATCCATTGGAGGAGAAATGCAAGGAACATCCTGTATAGAACAACAAACTTTTGTGGGGTTGGAGATGGGCAAGTCATGAACCACAATTTTCTTCCTAATTATTGTAGGAGTGTTAAAGGAAACACCCTTAGAGGTAGAAAGAGGATCAAAGTTATGAAGTAAAGGTGATAGATATACTAGAACACTCCAAGAATCCTCTAAAGAATTACATGTAAGAAGTATATGGAATGATCTTGGTGGACCATGAATATGAACTTCATGGAAGACAACATCTCTACATTCAATTCCCGATGACTGGAGGGATCATAGAGATGATATCCTTGGAACAACCTACTAGAGTGTTGTAACGATGCTTCATGCTTTATTAGGACTATGGGCCTGTTAGCACTAGAAGTCACCCTCATATTGCATAGAAGGTAAGCCCAGTACCCATCAGTTTATATAGTAAATGTAAATGAGTTTTAAGAGGCCAAATGGAGAAGACTCAATGAAAATAACGTTCTAACTCAGAAATCTGGGCTGGTATGCACAAGCAATTGAGGTCTTGGATCAACTTCAGTCAGTAAGTTGGAGTAAAGGTGAGTAGGAGGAAGAATTTGGTGAGAAAAGTGTAGAGGTCTGCCGTGAACATCATGCCTTCCAACAACCTAAGGAAGAAAAACTTAAACACAAGATCCTCTTGGATTCAAATTTCAAGGAAACTGAAAGAAATCATAACATCATTATAATCAAACATTCATCATAATACAATCACAACAATCCATGTGAATCAATCAATCATGAACTCTCTCAGTATCAGAGGAAAATAAGGTGGAGTAAGAAAGTTGACTTAGATTAATCAAGAATTCTCAAATCAAGACATAACCAAAGAACCAATGTTCTTCATCAAAATATTACAATAGTAGGGAGCCTAGCTCAACCATTCGACCTTTAACAAAATATCGGAACTAACTACTTATACTTAGAACTGCTGCAACCACCAGGAGTGTGATTGGACCATTGCATTCAAAGTTTTCAGTCGGCGCCTGCTCTGTCAGATTGTGTAGGCCTTCTTACGTTAGATGCGAGCCCGACTCAGTGTGGGCTCTGCGAGAAAATCCATCCATCAGGGAGCTTTGGACCGACAATCGGCCCCCACGATCCTTCTCTCCACACATTCCATTTATGGGGTGAGATGAGGTATCAAACACTTCCCCCATTTCCATTAACTACCTTCATCAGGATCAGGACGAGGCCTGACACCCATTAATGTTCCAGGTGGTGTCCACGACTTCTTTGAGTGAATCCCAACGCCTCGAGGCCAAGCAGATCTTCTTCTGTGACCAAATACGGGCGCTTTCGGCCTTTGGCACAACTCCTCTCCATCGCTCCATATTCAATGTGACCTAGGGCCATGACCCTACACAATTGCACGATTGCGGGCGCTACCAAGGGTGGTCTGAAAGCAAATCGATTTTGTCCTCGCAATTCACCATGAACTGCCACACGTCTCTTTCTAAAAGCCACGGTTTCGATTGCGGCCCGCCCTTGAGATTTTAAAACATGCACACTTTCTGACCCCACAATTTGGCATGACCGTTGATCTTGCGATCTAAGATTAGGCCCTCTGATCAACGGCTCAGCTCTGGCGCTTTTTAGATTGACGGATTGAATCTTCCCCTTCAAAACAACGGTCGAGATTTGCTTCACAGATCGGCCTTTGGGAATTTCAATTCTCAAAATCCATTTGTCTTCTGCTGCTTTTATTCGGAGCGAAGGATCTGGCAACGCATGGCTCCTACTGATCGACAACTCAGATTCTCTTCGGGCGCTTTGGGCTTTGGCCCTTCGGGAATTTGCAATGTTTCTCATTTTAAAACTCCCAAAGTAAAACTCCCGGAGTGACAGATCTGATGACACGTGGCTCTTGTTGATCAACAACTTAGATCTATTTCAGGCATTCGGGACTTCAGCCACTTCGACAACTTCGGCAAATTTGACGCTTTGGAGGCTTCGGGTCTTTGGGACTTCTAAGCATTTCTCATTTCAAATCTCCCGAAGCTCATTTACTCGAAGGCTTGGATCGACTCCCACCTGACCCCTTTAAGATCAATGATTCATACTCACTTCAGGGCCTTTGGATCTAGCACTATACTTCATGCAAGTTGGCACTCCTAAATGCCCATGAGCCACTGATCTGGACTATTATGGGAATATTCGCCGTTGAAAGATTAAAATTGCCTTCTGCTTATGCTTCAATCCCGAAACAGACTGCTAAGAAAGCTGTGCTTTGTGTTCATGGCTGCGGCCTGCACGATAAAGGATTTGGACCACTGGCTCTGAGATGAAAAAACAGGGAGACCAGTGACTGAAACATAGGATGCGAGTGCTCTCCATTGGAGAAAATAGAGGGGCTTGGGGCCAAGATTTCACTCGGGTAAGATATTTAAGGAAAACCAGGGCACACAAATGAACAAGGAAAAACATAGAACGATTTACAAGCCGAAGGGGGAAAAATTTAAGATTTGGTCTGTGAAAAGGATAGAGACGGGGCAAGACTATAGACTCTGGTATATCGACACACACCTGTGGCCTTGACAACCCTATGTGATAACATTTGGCTCCACAGGGGATGGCATGCTCTCTGCGAGCTGCCAAGAACACACAATTCTAGTGCCTTAGCTGTTGGGCTATGGAGTCTAGCTCAAAACTTCCGCTGAAGAAAATGGGGAGATATGTACACTACTCTACTAAAAACGAAAACAAACACATGGGCTCCAAAAGGAGATTATTTATGTACACTCCTAGACTAACCGATTTTTACAAAGTTCTTAGTGAAAGTGGACTTCCACCAGAGACAATCAAGTAACCTCCTAGCTGAAAACTTATTTACTCTGTCATTCATCAAATAAAGATAATGAAACTGTGACAACAAAATGATTACATTTTTCAGCTCTCCTCCTAGTGCTGAAGGCAAGATAAATTTTGGAGGCTTCAATACCTGGAAAAAAAACAACTCCATGTACTCCCCTACAGGGTCATAAAATAGGGGACAAAACTTACTGGGTTGGTAACAGAAAACATGCTCTGTCTTACAACTGGTCACATCCGACTGAATGTCTGTGGCAAGCACATGTGAGTGAAAGGTTGATGTAGGTTGCTTATCTACTTCCTCTTTGTTTTCTCTGATAATGTCAGCCAACTGAAGGAAAGAAATCTCTTCATGTATATCAATGAATGGGCGCTTCTCCCTAACATGATGCTCAGTGTCTTCTATGGGCCTAGGATGGCTGATTTCCACCCAATTCTTTTCCTTACTGAATAAATGAAAATGATCTATAGTATGGTCTTGTAAATCCTTCATATCCACATTGGAATCTGATTCATAGCTGCCATACACAGGTTGGCTACTCCCCAAGTCAAAAAAATGTAAGGTAGGGATCTTCTCTTCTTCATTTGAGTACTCATCAAAGATGGGTGAGCGCAGAACTTTTTTATATTGCAAAGAAAAATGAGCGGCCTCTTGATTCTTCTCTTCAATCCTAGGTGAAAATACATCATGGGAAACCTCTTGAAGGAAAAGAGAAGAATTCTCCTCCACAACTATCTCTTCTTTTACAACTGAGACAACAGGTGCATCAGGGGCAAAATATGATACATCTATGGCTATGCAATCATCAACACTATTAACACTCATATCTGGAAGGCCTTCTTCTCAGGAAATAGAAAGAAAGAAGCTTTCATCCACATTTGCAAAATACTCGCTTCTATCCTCACTTTCTCTTTCAATTAGATCTTCGCCAGACTCATCACATGAGGAAGACTCTATCATCTGCTGGATGTGGAATGAAAACTTCTTACATGAGTCATCCAAAATAATATGAGACAGGTAAATCTTCTTGTAATATGAATTAAAAGCATCGTGAAAATCCTTCAAAGAATGGATACTAGCAACAGGGAGAGATTGACACCATTCATGAGCATCTTCCTCTAAAGAAAATTTGAACATCTTGATCAAGACATCCTCGTGAAAGAAGCCATGTTCAAGCATGCATATATGAAATTTTAATAAGTGCTCACTCGGATGGTCATGCTTTCTTCCTATGAATCTCGGAAGATAATCATCCCATTCATTTATAGCCGGCACTGGATGTGGATAACCATCGATGGCTGAGAAATTGAAGTGGGAAAATCTCTTGGCTAGGATAGCCTCCATAGCCTTTTGATTTGTCTCCCTTTAGTGGAGTCACCAACAGATTCTGCACAGTGGATTCACCATGGTGAAAGATAATCAGTCAGAATTATGTGTCTAGCTTTAATTCACCATCTAAAACTGGCTCTCTGCAATGTCGTTCTTTCCAACGAGCTTTTCAATCTGGGATAACAACAAAAGGCTTTCTTGAGAAAGATTTCCTTTCTTAATAATCCTCTCTGGGTCAGATTTAGGTGCAGCTAGAGGCAGTTGTGGAGTAGACCTCATGTGTATGCCCTTCAGAGCCACAACTGAAACAATGGAGTCGCCAAGTGCAAGCTGCAATCTTCAATGGTACTGATATCTGATGCACCTTCAGAATCAAAGCTTCTTTGTCATTCTATCCCAGGGAAATGTCTTCAATTCGTTCCTCGACAACGACGCCAAAAATGTTAGCAATAGAAGTCACCCTCAGATTTCATAGAAGGTAAGCCCAATACCCGTTAGTTTATACAGTAAATGTAAATGAGTTTTAAGAGGCCAAATGGAGAAGACTCAATGAAAATAACGTTCTAACTCAGAAATATGGATTGGTATGCACAAGCAATTGAGGTCTTGGATCAACTTCAGTCAGTAAGTTGGAGTAAAGGTGAGTAGGAGGAAGACTTTGGTGAGAAAAGTGTAGAGGTCTACCGTGAACATCAGGCCTTCCAACAGCCTAAGGAAGAAAAAATTAAACACAAGATCCTCTTGGATTCAAATTTCAAGGAAACATAAAGAAATCATAACAACATTATAATCAAACATTCATCATAATACAGTCACAACAATCCATGTGAATCAGTCAATCATGAACTCTCTCAGCACCAGAGGAAAATAAGGTGGAGTAAGAAAGCTGACTTAGATTAATCAAGAAGTCTCAAATCAAGACATAACCAAAGAACTAGTGTTCTTCATCAAAATATTACAATAGCAGGGAGCTTAGCTCAACCATTCAACCTTTAAAAAAATATCAGAACTAACTACTTATACTCATAACTGCTGCAACCACCAAGAGTGTGATCGGACCATTGCATTCAAAGTTTTCAGTCAACGCCTGCTCTGTCAGACTGTGTAGGCCTTCTTACGTCAGACACGATCCCGAATCAGTGTGGGCTATGCGAGAAAATCCGTCCACAAGGTAGATTTGGACTAACAATCGACCCCCACGACCCTTATCTCCACGTATTCCATTTATGAGGTGAGACGAGGTCTCAATCACCACCCCCATTTCCATTAACTACCTTCATCGGGATCAGGACAAGGCCTGACACCCATGAATGTTCCAGGCGATGCCCACGACTTCTTCGAGTCAATCTTGACGTCTCGAGGCCAAGCAGATCTTCTTTTGTGACCAAATACGGGTGCTTTTGGCCTTTGGCATAGCTCCTCTCCATCGCTCCATCTTCAATGTGACCTAGGGCCATGACCCTACGCAATTGTGCGATTGCGGGTGCTACCAAGGGTGGTCTGAAAGCAAACCACTTTTGTCCCCACAATTCACCATGAATTACCACGTGTCCCTTTCTAAAAACCACGGTTCCGATTGCGGCCCACCCCTGAGATTTTAAAACGTGCACACCTTCCGACCCCGCAATTTGGTGTGACCGTTGATCTTGCGATCTAATATTAGGCCCTTTGATCAATGGCTCAGCTCTGGCACTTTTTAGATGGACGGATCAGATCTTCCCCTTCAAAACAACGACCGAGATTTGCTTCGCAGATCGACCTTCGAGAATTTCAATTCTCAAACTCCATTTGTCTTCTGCTGCTTTTATTCGGAGTGAAGGATATGGCGACGCGTGGCTCCTACTGATCGACGACTCAGATTCTCTTCGGGAGCTTCAGGCTTCGTCCCTTCGGGACTTTGTAATGTTTCTCATTTTAAAACTCCCGAAGTAAAACTCCCAGAGTGACAGATTTGATGACGTGTGGCTCTTGCTGATCAACGACTTAGATCTATTTGGGCCTTTGGGACTTCGAGCCTTCGACCACTTCGGTAGCTTTGAAAAATTCGACGCTTTGGCAGCTTCCGGTCTTCGATACTTCTAAGGATTTCTCATTACAAATCTCCCGAAGTTCATTTACCCAAAGGCTTGGATCGACTGCCACCAGACCTCTTTAAGATCAATGGTTCATACTCACTTCAGGGCCTTTTTCTCTAGCGCTATACTTCATGCAAGTTGGCACTCCTGAATGTCCGTGAGCCACTGATTTGGACTATTCTGGGAATCTTCTCCGTTGAAAGATTAAACCTGCCTTCTTCTTATGCTTCAATCCCGAAACAGACTGCTAAGAAAGCTGCGCTTTGTGTTCATGGCTGCGGCTTGTACGATCAAGGATTTGGACGACTAGCTGTGAGCTGAGAAAACAAGGAGACCATTGACTGAAACACAGGATGCGAGTGCTCTCCCTTGGAGAAGACAGAGGGGCTTGGGGCCAAGATTTCACTCGGGTAAGACATTTAAGAAAAACCAGGGCGCACAAACGAACAAGGGCAAACAAAGAACGATTTACAAGCCGAAGGGCAAAAAAATTAAGATTTGGTCTGCGAAAAGGATAGAGACGGGGAAATACTACAGACTCAGGTATATCGACACACACCTATGGCCCTGACAACCCTATGTGATAACAGGGCCCATGTGCTTGATCCAAAAATTCTGCATTTGCGAAATTGAAGTTTTGTTTTCATACCATTTCTCATAGGGAGTCATACCTTGAGCATCATGAGTAGGCATTCAATTGATAATGTAAACTGGACAAACAACAACTTCTCCCTAGAATGTAAGCTTTATTTCCTTGGATTGAAGCATGCATTGAGCCATCTCCATAATAGCCTTATTCTTTCGTTCAATGACTCCATTTTGATGTGGAGTGCAAGGAATAGTCTACTACCAAGAAAAAACCATAAAAAATGAGAAATGATTGGAAATATTTTCTAGCATACTCTCCTTCACCATCAACACTGATACACTCATCTTTCTCTTGCTTTGAATTTCCATTCAAGATTCAAATTGTTTGAATTTCCCAAAATTTTTGATGCTTGGATTGAATTGTGTATATCCAAAGGAAATAGGAACAATCATCAATAAAGGTGAGGAAGTACTTAGCACCCTTGGGAGAACAAGGAGTCATAGGCCCACAAATATCACTACGAATCAACTCAAGAGGTTTAGAAGACCACTTCCCTTTATCTTTAGCAAAGGAATCTTGATGATGTTTCCCCAACAAGCACCTTTCACAGACACCATTGGGTGCTTCAATCTGTGGAAGATAATCAACCATATGCATGTTAGAATATTCGATGTGCTCGTTTTACCATAGACAATATCACTATTGTCATCCAACCATAGGCATGCTACCATGCTCGAGCACCTTAACCTTTACTAGATAGAATGATTCCAGAAAGCCACACTAGAACCAACAGATAAACCCTAGCTGCAACAATGGCATGAGATGGAACTAGAAAATACCATCCAATTGCATCAACAACACAAGACAAGGAGAACACACCTTCTCCAAGGGTAGCACACAAGATAGAGAGTCTCCACAACCACAGAACAAGAACAATACTCAACTGTAGCAATCACAGTTGCACTTCTTCCCAAGAATACCACCAAGAATATCACCAAGAATATCACCAAGAGATACTAAAGGTAGGGCACATATCTTAGGCTATATAGTGCTAGAGAGAGAGACCAAGATTCACCCCAAAACATGCTCCTTCCATTCTTGTAGTTGTAGCTCGAGACTTGCGCTATACTTGAGAGAGTGAGTGAAGTGTGTGTACAAATGAGCTCAAGCGCCTTCTATTTATAGTCCTTCTTGTCACATGTCTAGGCCGTCTTCTCTTTCTGGAGGGTAATACTTCAATATTATTTATTCTACTGAGCCAACTTGTCTTCTAGGGGCTTTTCACATCTGTTTAGGGTTTCTCTTGCTTCCTAAATATTCTATTATAGTCAAAGGTTACACATGGAGGTTAATATCTCTCGCAACTACCATAATATCAACACTCCCTCCTAGCTAGAGAGGTATTAACTGTAATGGTCTCAAACACATCCATCCATTTCACATGGTATGGGAAAGGCTCACATAGTCTTGCAGACCATTCTATAGGAAACATCATCATAGCCACACAGGCTACCTCATGATCACGTAGATCAAGTCATGAGCATCATCATCATTATCCATCTAGATGGAAATCACCTCCAACACTATTAATAGTCTCCATGGCAATCAGATAGTATCACATAGTTACTACAATGCCATCCAATAGATCACAACAATGTCGATCCATAGTAGTACACAACTGCTATCCAGTGGTACACAACCAGTCCTAGTAGCGCACAACTACTATCTAGTGACACACAATCACTACCAGTGGAACACATCCACCACAATAGCACATAGCTACTGTCCAAAGACACACAGTCTCCTGACATCAAATCATATCATCGTCTGCATCATCTATCGAGGCCATACTCCATTTGAGTAATCGTGCATGATGTTGAATAAGTCATGTGTTGGACTTAGCGCACTCAACGAAGTGTCTCACATAAGTCATTCACTCAACATAGTGATATAGGGACCATTCTTCCTATCCTGGTCACTGCGTGTGACACAGGAAGAATGATTGTCCCAAAAGATGATGAAAAGCCACACCATGGGCTACAAGGACCATTCTTCTAATCCAAACATACATCCTAGAAGAATGACTATCCCCCCACATGCTGAAATCCACGCCATGGGATATAGGGACCATTTTTCTAATCCGGACATACGTCCTAGAAGAATGGTTGTCCTGGACCATCCCCCCCCCCACTGTCCACTACTATGAACTCATGGAAAATGTCTGTCATGTACCAATCTCCCCACTCTGATCACTACTGTGAACTCAGGGTGACTAACCATTCTACATGACTGGGAAAATCCCCAAGAGAATAACTATCTTGGACCATTCTACCTGTCTGGGATATGCCCCAGGAGAATAACTGTCCATGGTACATCAATAATCTGTGAACTTGGACCATTCTCATAGGGAGAATGCCAGTCCATCAACAATTTGTTCTTTCTGTACCATTCTCCACCTGGAGAATGATGCCATATATCAACACTCCCTCCCAACCGAGGAAGTCACCACCTCCCTCTCAACCGAGGGACAATATCCACGAGTCTGAGATTGTCCCTCAAGTATGAACACTTTATCTTGGACAAAGGCTTCGTCAAAATATCAACTATCTACTCATCAATGGAGATGTACTGAAGAATCACTTCTCCCTTCTGGACTTTATCATAGATAAAATAGTACTTGATCTCAATGTGCTTCGACCTATCATGGAATACGAGGTTCTTTGAAAGCTTCACATAGCTCTGATTATCACAATATATCACAGTTGAATCCAACACCTTATCAAATAGTCCATAAATCAGCTTACAGAGCCATACTGCTTCCGTACAAGCATCACAAGATGCAATATACTCTGCTTCTGCAGTGCTGAGTGAAACAGTTTGTTTCATGCTAGCCCATGATATCTTAGCATAGCCCAAACTGAAACATATACCAGAAGTACTCTTTCTGTCATCTACACTCCATGCCCAATCTGAATCAGTGAATCCATGTATCTATATGTCATTGTTTGAGGCATATCTCAAACCATAATTTAGCATCCCACAAAGATATCTCAAAAAGTGCTTTGTAGCTATCCAATGCTCATGTCTAGGTTCCACCTGGAACTGACTCAACATGTTCAAAACAAAGAAAATGTCCGGTCGAGTATTAATCAAATACATCAATGAGCCAATTAAATGTCAGTATAGGGATGAGTCTACTAGATCAGAATCATAGTCTCTCATCTTCTTCAGATCTGTCACCATGGAAGTTTCCATGGATTTGTAATCCATCATCCCAAATGTCTGAAGAATATTTACAACATACTTTGTTGCTCTAGTAATATTTCACCACGCTTCTGCCATAGTTATAGTCCCAAATAATAATGCATGAGACCAAGATCCTTCATATCGGATTCAGAGGCAAACTCCCTCTTACACTGAATAATGAGAGGATTTGCACCTGTCGGAAACAAATCATCAACATATAGTAGCCGGATCACAGGTGCATCATTCACAACCTTATAATAAAGATATGGATCAACATAGCTCTTGGAAAATCCAAGTCTCGTTAAGTAACTGCCAATTCTTGCATACCAAGCTCTTGGAGCTTTCTTGAGTCCATACAAGGCCTTCTTTAATTTTCATACATGGGTTTCTCTCGGGTGTACCTCAAAACCTTGAGGTTTCTCTATGTATACTTCTTCCTCAATTACTCCATTGAGGAAAGTGGTCTTTACATCCATCTGATGTAAACTCCAACCCATGGATGCTGTAAGAGATATGATGGCTCTAATAGAGGTGTATCTGGAAACTGGAGCAAACGTTTCATCACAATCTTCTCCCCCATGTTGGGAGAACCCTCTAGACACAAATCTTGCCTTGTATTTATCGATACTCCCATCTACTGCATGCTTTATCTTGTAAACCCATTTTGAAGTGACTACATATTTTCCTTCAGGTCTAGGCACAATTTCCCATACCTCATTTTTCATGATGGATTGATATTCTTCCATCATAGCTTCTTTCCATTCTTTCTTCTTGACTGCTTCTTCAAAGGTGGAAGGTTCTACATTGAGATGTTCTAGAGAACATGTAGTTTCTTCCTTGGGACCTTCACATTCTTCTTCATCGTTGGGATCCATGGAATCTTCTGTAGATTTCCTGAAGCCAATATTTTCATCAAAAGTCACATCTTTGCCGATTTCAACCTTTTGTTGACCCGAGACATAGATTCTATAAGCTTTTGATGAATCACTATATCCAATGAATATACCCTTCTTTCCTGAAGGTTCCAACTTCTTTCTTTTGTCCTTTGGAACATGAATATATACATGACATCCAAAGATCCTCAACTGTTCAAATCTTGGCTTCTTTCCAAAGAAGGATTCTTCTGGAGTCATGTTCTTCAACATACAATGATGACTTCTATTATGAACATATATGACTGTCATATCTGTTTCTCCCCATAGAAACATGGATGGATTCCGGTCATTCATCATTTCCTTAACTAATTCTTCAATGTATCGATTCTTTCTTTCTGCCACACCATTCTGTTGAGGATTATGTGGAAGATTTAGCTCCCTCCTAATCCCGACTGCTTTACAAAAGACAACGAGTTCCTTGGAGGTGTATTCTCCTCCATTTTCGAACCTCAAGATCTTTATCCGCTTAGTGAGGAGGTTGACATTGGTCCACACACATCTGAGTGAACGATGTCCAAAAATTCTTTTGCTTTACACGCTTCCTTTAGAATTGGTACTTGGTGAGATCACCTATCTCACTTCTTGATGGAGTCATCTGCTCCATGTTTGCAACTGCCACTCTAGGTCCTTCTTAGAGCTATCACCTATGACCTACCTAGAACAAGAACAACAAGAGAAAAAATATTTCTAATAGGATTTTCATAAGAACATATCTATGGTAACAAGGATGGTAGTCATCATAGAATACCAAGGTGATCTGCTCGAGAGTAAAACAAGAAATATCTCCTAGAGGAGATGTTAGTTCATTTTGCAAACAAGTGCAACAAGCATCTATATCAATAGTACTTATATAAAACCAAGTATACCTAGCAATAATAGAACCTTTCAAAGATTGTTGTAACAACTATAGTGTTTACTTGTACTGTAGCAACTATCAAACTTGATATGTGCAATTTGAAACTTAACAATTTGATCAATCAAACCTGGAACCTGGAGCCTCAACTATTAGGAAGGGTGTGCTTGTTCCTTTGAATGTATTGAATCCAAGATCATTGCTTGAACAAGGTCTCTTGTACATCCCCTGCAAACACACTCATGCTTTGCTAGATGATATACCTTGAAAAGCATATACAAGTGCATACCTTTGAAATTTGTAGCATCGTTCAACTTATCTTCTAATTTGAAACTAGACACCATCTTGACAAGAAGAGGTTAGAAACTGAATAAAAAAGGTTCAATGATTAGAACAAGCTAGAAACCTTGAAATTTCAACTTTTACCACAACAATAAATTTTGACCAAAAGACAACCTTTGACTTTGACCAGTCAACCTTTGAATTTGACTTTGAGCAAGAATTCAAACTTGACGTTTTTGCTGGTTGAGGGTACTAGAGGGTGCGATAGGCTAGGGTGCACTAGAATACCCAAAAATTATGCCAAACGTTTCACTGAAAGTGCCCAAGACTTTAGGTTAGGGTTTGTTGCAGCTACAAAATCAGAAACCCTAGTTGCAACTGCAATTGGTGCTACAATGAGCTTGACAAAGAACTGCCAATATACCTTCAAATAATTATACTGTTCTGAAGGTAGTGTGGGCCCATAACTTGTTAGAATATTCGATGTGCTTGTTTTACCATATACAATATCACTATTGTCACCCAACCATAGGCATGCAGCCACCCTCAAGCACCTTAACCTTTACTAGATAGAATGATTCTGGAAAGACACACTAGAATCAACAAATAAAACCTAGCTGCACCAGTAGCACGAGATGGAACCAAAAAACACCATCCAATAGAAGCAACAACACAAGACAAGGAGTGCGCACCTTCTCTAAGGGTAGCACACAATAGAGAGAGACTCCACAACCATAGAATAAGAATAATACTCAACTGCAACAATTGTAGTTGCACTTCTTCCCAAGAATACCACCAAGAATATTACCAAGGGATACTAAAGGTAGGGTGCATATCTTAGGATAGATAGCGCTAGAGAGAGAGACCAAGAATCGCCCCAAAATATGCTCCTTCCATTCTTGTAGCTGCAACTCGAGACTTGCGCTATACTTGAGAGAGTGAGTGAAGTGTGTGTATAAATGAGCTCAAGCGACTTCTATTTATAGTCCTTCTTGTCACTTGTCTAGGCCGACTTCTCTTTCTAGAGGGTAATACTTCAATATTATTTATTCTACTGAGCCGACTTGTCTTCTAGGGTTTTTACACATCTATTTAGGGTTTCTCTTGCTTCTGAAATATTCTATTCTAGTCAAAGGTTACACATGGAGGTTAATA
>ML794637.1:510890-530435 GCA_009831015.1 Picea engelmannii
AACTCCACATCTATCATGCACCTAGAGGGATCAAATCCCTATAAGTTCAAACCTTTCCTCAAATTTTTATCCCTCTCGACCCATGATAGATCTAGAGTTATGGATATACACTGGTTCCTAATATATAACGTATCAACTCCATGTTAAGCATGTAATTAATTACACATCTCCCTCATACTAAGCAACATATCATTGAAATCAATGTTGCACTTTTTTTTCCTCGGAAAAAGATCATAATTTCATTATGGTGTAACAAAATTACATACACAGATATGTACCAGTTATTACTTAACTGTTTACATATTTTCCAGCAAAAAAAGAAAAGCTGTTTGTCTCCCTTAGATGCTTGTACATACATCACTTACAATTTCTGTTACTCATTTTTGATCCCAAAATTTTTGTAGTCTTCTAAATAAGGTTCCATATTCATATACATTCCTTCCATAGTTCAAAAAGTAATAAAATCCCAACAAAATATAGGGGCTCCTCTCATGAGAGGTATTCAAGATCCCATAGTCAATTATCCTGTCTTTCATGGAAGGGTCAATGGTAGTATCCCTGTGATCCATCAAAAGTGTGCTCGATAACGTGCCATAGACGATAGTCTAACTGCGTGGCTTCCTTGGAAAGTTTGTTTGCCATTTGATTCCTTTCCCTGTAGATATGAGAAAAAGATATATTGTCAAATAAACTTTTGATACAGAGTACATCCTTTAGCAAAGGGAGAAAGCGTGAAATTTTGCATCTATATATCCCATTGGCCCAGTTGATGATAACTAAAGAATCGCCAAAAACTTGAAGAGATCTGCATTGATTCTCACGTGCAAAGAGTAAGAGTAGTTTTAAGGCCAAGAGTTCGGAGTAGTTATTTGTGCCAACCCCCAATCCCTCCCTAAGGAAAAAGTAATGTGAATGTGAGAGATACAGACAACCAACCCCCCCACAGTTTCGCTGATCAGACAAAGAGGAACCATCGAAGTATGCCCACAAGATACTTGTATCGGGGGTCTCCGCTGTGACTTCCCTAGGGCATGCCACAATACCCTCACTAGAGCTTGAAAAGGAATTAAAAATCCCAAGGCTTTGAAACACTATCCTTACTGTTGAAGAGTTTTCATCCTGGAAGATGTGACCATTTCGGGTGATCCAGATCCCCAGGCGATAATGAAAGGGAGGGCCCGAAATTGATTTTGTCCACAACCCATCAGCTAGGCCTTTAAGGCCATTTCAAATGTATTTCCTTGCCAGACCGAGAGAGTCGGCATAAATTCTCTTACAATAGCTCAAACTTCCTTGACAAAGGAGCATTGTAGAAAAAGGTGGTCCACTGTTTCTACTTGAGATTTGCAGAGAGCATAGCGACTTGGTCCAGAAAAGAGGCGCCTTTGTAAGTTGTCCCATGTGGGGATTTTGTTAGCCAGGATCGACCAAATTAAAAGTTTCCCTTTCACTGGACAAGACTGTTTCCATAACTTTCTCCACCACCAAAGGGGATCCCGTCGGTGAAGATTCGCTATTAACTTTAAATATCCATAGCATGGAGTATATTCGCCATCCCCTACACTGTCCGAGAGTAATTCATCGTCTCTGTCAACTAGTCGTATAGAGGCTTCCTAAAGGGTCTCTGTATATCGGTTCCAAAATGGCAAGTCATCCTCTATGAGTCCAAGACTATGCCCCTCCAACCATCCTTGGTGCAACATATTTGTGGTAAGAGGATCACCCACCTGAGCCAGATAGAAAAAACCTCCTGATGCCAATCTTTTCCTTAAACCTTCAGGGAGGATATGTCCTTGCTGGCACCCGGGCCATGGGTCTAGGCCAAGACGTACCAAGCGACTAGAACCCACTCTCCACACCAGTCCCGCCCCTACTAGAGAAAAAGCCTTAATCAAAGCCTTCCAAATAATAGAAATCCCCACCTTAGTCTTGTTTAAATATCGAACCCAATCTAAAATTAAAAGTGGAGCAATGTATTTCTGATAGGTTACCTGAGTCCAAAGGCTAGAAGTCTTTATTAGTCGCCAAGAGAATTTTTCTGCAAGGGCCTTAGAGAAGAAGAAAACATTCTTCAAACCCCAGCGGCCGAGGGCCTTTGGATTCACAATCCGATCCCATATTACACAGGGTAGGACCTTTTTGTCCTTATTTCCCTACCATAGATAAGTAAAGCATAATTTCCTCATATTCTCCAGAATAAATTTGGGAATCCAGGCTAAGGACATCCAGTAAACCAGTATAGCTTCTAAAACCGAATTTACCAGGACTAACCACCCAACCCTAGAAATCCATCGATGGATCCAACATTTGAGCCTTTTTTCCAGTTTTACTAGAAGCCACTGCCAATCAGACTTCCTATAGTCATTTGGTTTCAAGAGGAAACCGAGGTATTTCAACCCTTCATTAAGATCAAAGACTTGAAAAGGGAGCCTCTCTGCAATGTATTGTGTTTCTTCTTCATCCAACGAGGAGAATGTGATACTTGACTTTTGTGAATTGATTTCCATGCCGGTGGCTTGTTTTAAGAGTAGAAGACCTTCATACAATTTTCCAATATCCTGTCTCGAGCCATCACAAAAGATTAATATATCATCCGAAAAGAGTAAATGAGAGATGTATAAACCTTGAGAGATTTTGATGCCTCTGGAACTTCCAACAGATTTGGCCTCGATTAGGTATCGACTAAGACACTCAACGACCAGTAGAAAGAGAAGTGGGGATAGGGGGCATCCCTGTCGAATCCCCCTTTACGCTTTGAAAAAAGGGGTGGCCTAGCCATTGATCAGGAGAGAAAAGGATACAGAGGATAAACATGCCATAGTCTAGTTTGTAAAAGTTGCTCCAAATCCAAGCTGAATTAACAACATGCGAATATAAAGCCAGTTTACCCTGTCGAAAGCCTTTGAGAGATAAATTTTTATCGCTGCTCCTTTAAGTTTTTTAATTTTCATACTATGAAGTCCTTCCTGAGATACCCCAATAGATTCATGAATCCGTCTACCTTTCAGAAACCCAAACTGTTCCCTGGAGATGTGCTGTGAAAGAATAACGTTTAAACGAAGGCTGATGAGTTTTTCTAGTTAACACCAAGAAACTACTTCATTCCAAAGATCGTTATGAGGAATCTTGATGGTAAAGATCCTATATCATGGGTATTTCATATGGAGCAATTTTTTGATAAACACCAAGTGCCAAGCATAGAAAATGTACCTATTTCATCCTTGTATTTATAAAATGATCAATTTGTTTGGTATCAATGGATTTGTGAAAGAAAAAATAATTCTATTATCTCTTAGTCCATTTTTATGAATGAATTGATATCACATTATGGGGATTTTAAGAGAAATACATTCTTTAGTCAATTTATAAATATTTAGCAAACATGTCCAATTACAGAGCACATTCAACAATTCCAAAAGCTTAGTCTCAGGGTAAATAACATTCCTGAGGATAATTTTTTAGATCTCTTTATGGGCACTTTAAATAAGAACATTCAACATGAGGTGCATATTTTCGAACCTAAATCCCTAGAGAAAGCTTTTAGTATGGAAATGAAATTGGAAAATAAAAATATGGCTACTAGAAGGGTGATCACTAACAAAGAAGACCATGTTCCCTCTCCTAACCTCACTCAATTAACACGGTTTACACCTTCACAAATGGATGAAATAAGAGAAAATGGACTATGTTTCAATTTTGACAACAAGTAAAGTAAGGGGCATACATGTGGTGAGAAGGAATTATTCTACATAGACTGTGAAGAGGAAGAAGATCAATAAGTGGAACCATCACACGATACATATCTAGAAGAGACTACTGCAATGATATCTTTTCATGCATTGACCAACATCAGTAATACACATACATTAAAGATACAAGGATACATCAAAAAGAAAAAAATAATAGTGTTTATTGATTCTAGTAGTACCCATAACTTCATCAATTCTAAATTAGAAAAATATCTCAATTTCTTTGTATTACCAGTACCGTAGTTTCAAGTAATGATTGCATATGGAGGTACTATAAATTGTTCTGGGAAGTTTCATAGTATTAAGCTCAATATGGGGGAATATTTATTGGATATTCCCAAGAATGCCATCCAAATGGGTGGTGCTGATGTATTAGGGGTTTAGTGGTTACAATCATTGGGAACAATGGCTCTTAATTTTCAAGAAATTTTCATGAGATTTTCCTTAGAAGGCAAGGAAATTGATCCTAGAGGTATCCAAGGGAAACCTTATAAGGTGATAAGCTCTAATAGCATGATAATATTACTCAAAAAGGGACACCATGGTGTAATTGTACAATTGTTCTCACTAGATGTTCAAATATCTATACCCTTTGCTCTAGTGGATCTCCAAATAGTTATAAACAACCATTCCAAGGTATTTGGACAGATGCCTAAGGGTCTTCCACCTACTCGAGCTAATGGCCATGTTATTGATTGGCAACTAGGAAGTGTACCACCTAACAATAGGCCCTACATGTACCTATATGCATAGAAGAGTGATATTAAGTGTATGAACCGAGAAATGTTAGAGGAAAACATCATTCCACCTAGCCAAATTTCTTTCTCTTCACCAATAGTGATGGTTACAAAGTAGGATGGTTCATGATGTATGTGTCCATATTATATACAACTCAACAAAATGACCATCAAATATAAGTTTCCTATTCGTGTCATTGATGAATTATTAGATGAATTGCATGAAACAATTTTCTTTACTAAGTTTCTTCATTGTTCGAGATATCATCAAATACGAACGAGACATGAATACATTCCCCAAAAAACCTCTAGAACACATGAATGCCATTATGAGTTATTGGTTATGCCATTTGGAATTATTAATGCACCTTCAACATTTTAAAGCTTGATCAATTCTATTTTCAAACCATTCCTTAGAACATTTGTGTTAGTATTTTTTGATGACATGCTAATCTATTAAAAATCTTGGGAAGAGCCTATACAACATGTTGACATAGTATTACAACTTTTGGAAGAACTACAACTTTATGCAAAGCCTTCCATGTGTGTCTTTGGTGTTCAAGAAGTATAATATTTTGGTCATATTTTATCTCATGAAGATGTAAAATTGGACCTTAACAAAATTAAAGTTCTGAGGGAATGGTCAATTCCAAAACCTTGAAGAAACTTAGAGGATTGTTAGGATTGATAGGATATTACAGCAAGTTTATCAAGAACTATGGTCAAATAGTGGCGCCTCTAATAATACTATTAAAGAATGAAACATTTTATTGGAATCGAGAATCAACTAAATCTTTTGAAAAACTTAAGGATGCTATGTGCACAAATCTTGTCCAAGCCACACCCGACTTCAAAAAAACATTTATTGTACAGTGTGATTCCTCAAGCCATGACATTGGTGGAGTTTTAATGAAAGAAGGAAGGTCCCTTGCCTTTGAATGTAGCCAAATTAAAGGAGAAAACTTACTCAAACCCATTTATAAAAAAACAATGTTGCCCATACTACATGCAGTTAAGAAACAGAGCCCTTACCTAATAGGAAGAAAATTCAAAATAAAAATAGATCATGATAGTTGAATTACTTCTCAGAGCAATGATTATCTTCAAAAGAGAAACAAATATGGGTTACAAAAGTTCTAGGTTATGACTTTGAAATTATCTACAAGAAAGGAAAACATAATATTGTGATAGATGCACTTTTAAGGAAAGAAGAAGAAGCATAATGTTCACTATGTTTTATTTCTATTCTACAATTTGATTGTGTGGAATAAGCAAGGATAAAATGGAAGCAATATCAAGAGTTATGCAAGAGAATTCAACAAGTACAAGAGGAACCCAATGCATTAGATAAATTTTCACGGAATAATGAATTTCAATGGTATAATGATATCCTATATTTATGTAAGAATTCCCAACTCAAATATAAGGTCCCTTGAAATTGTACACTTCTCCTATAGGAGGAAATCTAGGTTTCTTGAAAACTTACCACATGATCAAGATGGAATTTTCTAGGAAGGTCTTAAAACTGACATTCAAAAGCTTGTATTTGAATGTGTGGTCTTCCAATAGAATAAGGGATAGACGATCAAGACGTTAGGATTCCTATAACCATTAGTTATACCAAGTCAAAATTGGGAAGAAGTTTCAATGGTTTTTATTACAGGTTTACCCAAATCTAAAGGAAATACTTTCATCATGGTAGTAGTGGATCAACTGAGAAAGTACACCCATTTTCCTCTCTTTCTCATCCTTTTAAAGCAAGTATAGTAGCCACAACAATCATGGAAATATTTCAAAATCTACATGGAGTCCCCAAGTTTATTGTAAGTGACATAGATCCAATTTTCACTGGAATTTTTTGGACTGAATTATTTTCTTGTTTGGGTACTCAATTGGCTCACAACTCATCTTGCGTTCCTCAATCCAATGAAAAAACTAAGATTGTGAATAAATGTATAGAAACATATCTTCATCTTTTCATTTGATAAACAAACATAATGGTTCAAGTGGTTTCCCTTCGCAGAATGGTGGTACAACACATCCTTCCATACTTCATAAAAAATTTCCCCATTTTGGCACTTTATGGATATAATCCCCCATCCATCACATCGCCCTTGAAAGGGACTACAAAGGTGTAATATCCCGAAGGACGATCCCCAGTTGTATTTATAAATTGTAAACATGTTTTGTAGGTTGGTGAGCCGACTGTTGATAAGCTGGTGGGATTATGTGTTTATTAGGCCGGAGAGCCTAAGTGTTAAAGGCCAAGAGCCTAATTTTGTATATGTAACTATGTAGATCATTAATAAAATATAAACATCGCTGCATGCAGACCGACCATGAAGAAAGAGTGATGGGGGACTAAGCTTCCTCAAGGTTGGGTAAGGGAGGAGGCTAAGTGTGTGAGCCTAGGGGCTAAGCTAGGGGCCTTACCTCTAAAGGGGATACTAATTTATTATTATTTCCTAAAGGCTAAGGTGGGAAATTGACCAAGTGTTGTCCTAAGTTCTTTGAAAAGGAACGTGTGCAAAAGGGAACGCATGTAGCTCCAAGAAGACACGTTTCGACCTAGGCACATGAAGTTAAAAGATGAAGCGTCAGCTGTGTTGGGGGTTGCTCTCTCATTCTGTCATCCTCAGCCTGAGCTCGCTGGGTTCGGGGGCATCTGAACCCTTTTGACTCTGCGTCTGCCTCTGCATACCTGCGCACAATGAAGGAAACCCTCATGGGAAGATTGTTCACAGGTCATTCTTCCATCCTTCACCTGATTCGCTTTGCCATTCCCCATCCTTCATGAATTTTGTTTAGCTCTACGATCAACCTCTGCATTGATTCCTTTTCACGCACCCTAAAACCAGTGGAAAACTCATGGACTGAGCCGTGTCTCCTGTGAAGTCCAAGCACCCTGTAAATGTCTGAACGGTGCTGTGTCTTAGTGTGGAATGTTGCCATTTTTGGATGTCCATACCCAAATTCCCGTTGTTTCTGTCACTGTGAGTTAACCGAATTGAAATTGCTATTTCTCTTATCCTCACCTTGCGGGAATTGAGTTGAAACTGGTTGAAGAAGAGGGTTGTCAGGCACGTAGTAGAAGAGGCAGGTTGTCAGGCCTGTGAGCAACTCTCTCCAGGTGAGAGAGTTTGATGGGAGGTGGTTTTCTCCTAGAAAGAGTCCAACACCAACTACGAAGATCTGAGAATTCCTGATCCAGCCTGTTGCCGAGACCCTGAGAGGGAGGTGAAGCAGCCGATGGATTGTGTGACAGTGAAGGTGTATACTCTCGGGTGGAACATGCATGTGGGGAATGAGAGTCCGTGAGTAGTGGGCATAATAAGGCTCCTGGAGAGAATCCTTCTAGATGCATTGTGCAGTTTCCTGTAACCTCAGCCTAGTCTAGGAATCCCTTGCCATGGGTGGAGCTTAGTCCCAGCTCGGGGGTGATCCACTGCTGAGCGTGATGAGTAGCGTGGTCTATGGATGGGAGGTTCATGGAATGTCTCCATGTAGTTGGTGGTGTTACTCCAATTGAAAAGATAAGTATCAGTCTGTGCTTAATTTATATGTTATGAATGTCTTTGATGCTTGAATGTTATCATGTATTCCGTTGGGTATATGAACTACTGTTAATTCCATTGATTTTGTATAGTAGAAATAATTCTATGATTAAGTGTTTTAATTCGATTAAAATGCATATATTATATAAGTGTATATTACGTAGTGGTAGCATTACCCAGTCTCTGTGTTGGATGGAGATGCTACAGTTTGGTATCAGAACTAAGTGAAGTGTTTGAGATTTTGACTTCTTCCACCTTGGAAGACTTTGTCAGTGTTCAAAGGCTTCAGCCTTTGACCTTTCTCCTGTGAGTCCGGTTATCTTGGGTCTCGTCTTTTCTCTTGAAAACGTTATCTCTTCTGAACTTTTTGAATTACTCAGTCTCCTAAGGGTCTCAGCCCTTCTGTTTCCTTTCAAAGCACACCTTGTTGAGCGTTTTCTACAGAGTGTTCAACAACTCTGTGAGTATCTTCCTCTGATACTCTTCTTCCTAAACTTGACAAAAAATTCTCTCTGTGCACACTTGCACTCGCTCGATGCCCGTCTGGTAGAGCCCTATAGTGTTCTCAGTGACTATATCTCTCTCTGAACTCAACACAGAGTTTTTACTGTGCACTCCTTGCACCTCTGTTGATGAAGGTTCAACGATATCTCTCCTGATCTTCTCTGAGGTTAACTTACCTCTGTCAATGCACTCTTTGTGAACAATGTGCATTGCTTGCACTTGAAAACTCAAAGAAAAGAAAAAATTGAAACTTATTCAATACTTCACCAGTTTACGCATTCAAACCAATCTGATTTAAGAAAACATTCAGATTTCATTTTTTTTCTGAGATCTTCTATGCTCTATAATAATTTTCGGGCACTATCCCCTTTCTCTCAATCCCCAATCCATGTGATCACGGGCCATGACCGAGTGCTAGATCACTAGGTGCTTACTCGGACCTTCAGGCCTTCGGCTTTGGAAGATTTCAAAGAACCACACAACAATATATCGGAGTTCCATATTACCGAACTTGCGAAGTAGAGTGGATCAACTGTCCACATCTACTCAGCATTCGACGACTGGCACTTACTATGGAACCTCAGGTGTCTGAGTTCTGGATCTTCGAGTTTTCGGGACTTCGGAGCTTCGGAGGATCTCACATCCACACATTTGAATTGTTAATCTCTAAACATTCCCAACCACCTTTGTTGACATCATTACGTCACATCACTTACGTTTTCCAATTGCAGGGGCATGCGGTAGCGGTTTGGATTAACCTGCCTTTTGTCCCACAATTCTTCTGACGTTGACACGTAACCCCTCGATGAAACCATGTTTTGGATTGCGAGACCGCCTTAGATAATTAATTTTTTTGCAAATTGGGTCCCCGCAATGCCTCCTAGTCGTCGATCTTGATGAATCGTGATCAACGCCAGTGTGGGTCCTCTGACCTTTAACTTCGTTATGTAACTTTGGGTCCCACTAACCATGGTCATACGGAATGCCACATGGAGGAATACTAGCGATTGTCTCGTGGCCCAATCAGATGGGTGGCACACGTCATGTTCCAAATGCCATTTCAATATTCCACGGTTCAGAATCCACTTACACTTGGCACACAACCCATGTGTCCATGTTACCTCCAGGTGACATCATCATGACTCACCACTTCAGCTCTTCGAGCTTCGGAGCTTCGGAATTCGAGAGTTTCAACTCCTCTACGCTCACTTTTTCCCGGAGCGCTTTACTTCGGGTTAACTCCTCTGCACCTTCTCCAGATATGACGGTCGTAAGGGATTTCCATTCCTTCCGAACAGATCATACAGTTCAGAATATAAGCAATAAGCAAGGATAAAATAGAAGCAATATCAAGAGTTCTGCAAGAGAATTCAACAAGTACAAGAGGAACCCAATGCATTAGATAAATTTGCATGGAATAATAAATTTCAATGGTATAATGATATCCTATATTTATGTAAGAATTCCCAACTCAAATATAAGGTCCCTTGGAATTGTACACTTCTCCTATAGGAGGAAATCTAGGTTTCTTGAAAAATTACCGCATGATCAAGAAGGAATTTTCTAGGAAGGTCTTAAAACTGACATTCAAAAGTTTGTATTTGAATGTGTGGTCTTCCAATAGAATAAGGGATAGACGATCAAGACGTTAGGATTCCTATAACCATTAGTTATACCAAGTCAAAATTGGGAAGAAGTTTCAATGGATTTTATTACAGGTTTACCCAAATCTAAAGGAAATACTTTCATCATGGTAGTAGTGGATCAACTAAGAAAGTACACCCATTTTCCTCTCTTCCTCATTCTTTTAAATCAAGTATAGTATCCATAACAATCATGGAAATATTTCAAAATCTACATGGAGTCCCCAAGTTTATTGTAAGTGACAGATCCAATTTTCACTGGAATTTTTTGGACTGAATTATTTTCTTGTTTGGGTACTCAATTGGCTCACAACTCATCTTGCGTTCCTCAATCCAATGAGAAAACTAAGATTGTGAATAAATGTATAGAAACATATCTTCATCTTTTCATCTGATAAACAAACACAATGGTTCAAGTGGTTTCCCTTCGCAGAATGGTGGTACAACACATCCTTCCATACTTCATAAAAAAATTCCCCATTTTGGCACTTTATGGATATAATCCCCCATCCATCACATCACCCTTGAAAGAGACTACAAAGGTGTAATATCCCGAAGGACGATCCCTAGTTGTATTTATAAATTGTAAACATGTTTTGTAGGTTGGTGAGCCGAGTGTTGATAAGCTAGTGGGATTATGTGTTTATTAGGTCAGAGAGCCTAAGTGTTAAAGGCCAAGAGCCTGATTTTGTATATGTAACTATGCGGATCATTAATAAAATATAAACATCGCCGCGTGCAGACCGACCATGAAGAAAGAGTGATGGGGGACTAAGCTTCCATAAGGTTGGGTAAGGGAGGAGGCTAAGTGTGTGGGCCGAGGGGCTAAGATAGGGGGCTTACCTCTAAAGGGGATAATAATTTATTATTATTTCCTAAAGGATGAGGTGGAAAATTGACCAAGTTTTGTCCTAAGTTCTTTGAAAAGGAACGTGTACAAAAGGGAACAGATGTAGCTCCAGGAAGACAGGTGTCGACCTGGGCACATGCAGTTAAAATATGAAGCGTCAGCTGTGTTGGGGGTTGCTCTCTCATTCTGTCATCCTCCGTCCAAGCTCGATGGGTTCGAGGGCGTTTGAACCATTTTTCCTTTGCGTCTGCCTCTGCATACCCACACACAGTGAAGGAAACCCTCATGGGAAGATTGTTCACGGGTCATTCTTCCATCCTTCGCCTGAGTCTCTTTTCCATTCCCCATCCTTCGTGAGTTCTGTTTAGCTCTGCGATTGAACTTTGCATTGATTCCTTGTCACACACCCTGAAACCAGTGGAAAACTCATGGACTGAGCCGTGCCTCCTGTGAAGTCCGAGCACCCTGTAAATGTCTGAACAATGCTATGTATTAGTGTGGACTATTGCCGTTTTTGGATGTCCATACCCAAATTCTTGTTGTTTCTGTCACCGTGAGTTAACCGAATTGCAATTTCTATTGCTCTTATCCTCACCTTGTGGGAATTGAGTTGAAACTGGTTGAAGAAGCGGGTTGTCAAGCACGTAGTAGAAGAGGCAGGTTGTCAGGCCTGTGAGCAACTCTCTCCAGGTGAGAGAGTTTGATGGAAAGTTGTTTTCTCCTAGAAAGAGTCCAACACCAACTACGAAGATTTGAGAATTCCTAATCTGGTCTATTGCTGAGACCCTGAGAGGGAGGTGAAGCAATCGATGGATTGTGTGATAGTGAAGGTGTATATTCCCGGGTGGAACATGCGTGTGGGGAATGAGAGTCCATGAGTAGTGGGCGTAATAAGGCTCCTGGAGATAATCCTTCCATATGCATTGTGCAGTTTCCTGTAACCTCAACCTAGTATAGGAATCCCTTGCCCTGGGTGGAGCTTAGTCCCAGCTGCGAGGTGACCCACTACTAAGCGTGATGAGCAACGTGGTCTATGGCTAGGAGGTTCATTGAATGTCTGCACGTAGTTTGTGGTGTTACTCCAATTGAAAAGATAAGCATCAGTCTGTGCTTAATTTATATGATATGGATGTCTTTGATGCTTGAATGTTATCATGTATTCCATTGCGTATATGAACTACTGTTAATTCCATTGATTCTGTATGGTAGCAATAATTCTGCGATTATTGTGATTAAGTGTTTTAATTCGATTAAAAAGCATATATTATATAAGTGTATATTACATAGTGGTAGCATTACTCGGTCTCTGTGTTGGCCGAGGATGCTACAGTTTGGTATCAAAACTAAGTTAAGTGTCTGAGTAGTGGCATTGCCCGACCTGTTGGTGGATGGGGATGTTACAAATTGGTATCAGAGCATGGTTACAACACTGATCTTGAATGGGCCATGTTAGTGGTAGTTGAAGCAAAAGTTTTGGAAAAGAATTGTTGTCAAAATGGACAAAATTCAAGTTCAGAGCCAAGGTTTCAAACATTGATCCTAAATGGGATGGATAAGTGGTCATTTGACCCAAGGTTTCAAGAGGAAATTGTGTCTGGAAGACTAATTTCAAGCCGTAGAACCTTCCTGAGTGCCAAGAAGTTACCTTGGCCGTGTTACAAAGATTAGGAGGAGTAGCGATGTCGTAAAACCATGACATAAGTGGTATTGGGCTGCAGAGTAATGTGGACCTTAGGATCTGTTCGGGAGAAGGAGAATCCTTCACGACCGTCAGATATGGTAATGTTGCGAGGCAATTAGCCGTGAATTCCTTTGGAAATCCCCAGAGTAATAGAGTCTGTTCTGAATTGTAGGATCTGTTTGAAAGGAAGGGAAATCCCTTACGACCGTCAGATCTGGAGAAGGTGTAGAGGAGTTAACTTGAAGTAAGGCGCTCCCAGAAAAAGCGAGCGTAGAGTAGTTGAAACTCCCGAATTCCAAATCTCTGAAGCTCGAAGAGCCGAAGTGGTGAGTCATGATGATGTCACCTGGAGGTAACATGGACACATGGGTTGTGTGCCAAGTGTAAGTGGATTCCGAACCGTTGAAGATTAAAATGGCATTTGGAACATGACGCGTGCCACCCATCTGATTGGGCCACAATTCAGTCTCTGGTATTCCACCACGTGGCACTCCATATGACCATGGTTAGTGGGACCCAAAGTTACATAACGAAGTTAAAGGTCAGAGGACCCACACTGGAGTTGATCACGATTCATCAAGATCGATGACTAGGAGGTATTGTGGGGACCCAATTTACACAAAAGTTAATTATCCAAGGTGGTCCCGCAATCCAAAACATGGTTTCACCGAGGGGTTATGTGTCAACGTTAGAAGAATTGCGGGATGAAAGTCAGGTTACTCCAAACCGCTACCGCATGCCCCCACAATTGGAAAACGTAAGTGATGTGACGTAATGATGTCAACAAAGGTGGTTGGGAATGTTCAGAGATTAACAATTCAAATGTGTGGATGCGAGATCCTCTGAAGCTCCGAAGTCCCGAAAACTTGAAGATCCGGAACTCAGACACCCGAGGTTCCATAGTAAGTGTCAGTCGTCGGATGATGAGTAGACGTGGACAATTGATCCACTCTACTTCGCAAGTTCAATAATATGGAACTCCGAGATATTGTTGTGTGGTTCTTTGAAATATTCCGAAGTCGAAGGCCTGAAGGTCCGAGTAAGCACCTAGTGATCTAGTGCTTGGCCATGGCCCGTGATCACATGGATTGGGGATTGAGAGAAAGGGGCTAGTGCCCGAAAATTATTACAGAGAATAGAATATCTCAGAAAGAAAATGAAATCTGAATGTTTTCTTAAATCAGATTGGTTTGAATGCATAAACTGGTGAAGTATTGAATAAGTTTCATTTTTTTCTCTTCTTTGAGTTTTCAAGTGCAAGCAGTGCACATTGTTCACAAGGAGTGTGTTGACAGAGGTAAGTTAACCTCAGAGAAGATCAGGAGAGATACCATTGAACCTTCATCAATAGAGGTGGAAGGAGTGCACAGGAAGAACTCTGTGTTGAGTTCAGAGAGAGATATAGTCACCGAGAAGGCTGTAGGGCTCTACTAGACGGGCATCGAGCGAGTGAAAGTGTAGAACACTCTGTAGAAAACACTCAACAAGGTGTGCTTTGAAAGGAAACAGAAGGGATGAGATCCTTAGGAGACTGAGTAATTCAAAAAATTTAGAAGAGATAACGTTTTCAAGAGAAAAGGCGAGACCCAAGATAACCAGACTCGCAAGAGAAAGGTCAAATTCCAAAGCCTTTGAACACTGACAAAGTCTTCCAAGGCGGAAGAAGTCAAAATCTCAGGAGGAGGAGCGACAACAACCGTTAGATCGGTTGTGGGGAGGAGCCTGGACCGTTAGATCAACGTCCAACAGAACAAAGGAAGCGCAGAGGAGAGGAACATATCCCATCCATTGGGTTTGAGAATGAAGGACCAACAATCTTTGGATCCGGAGGTAAGTGCACAGGACTTAACCCTTGTGTGCACAGGAGAAGTGGAATTGTCAAAGTCCCGAAGTCTTGAAGTGATTTGGGACCGTCCATCGTCAAGGAGGATAGGTGGCTTAGTATCCAAAACTTTGAAATTTTGTGGACAAGGAGGAGGAGAAACAACCAAAGTAAATCTTGGTCGTTGATCTGAAAGTGGATGCGTGGCGCTAGATCTAGAACTCCAGGTACAGAGCACTTCGGAGGAAAGCAGAGGATGAAAGCGCTAAAGTCCCGAAGGAGATCTCGATTGTCGATCGAGGAGGAGGTTGAAGGACCGTTGATATGGTCTTGGTCGGAAAGAGACGAAGTCCTAAAGAGAATCAAGGCCGTTGATTTGGAGAGGACGCGTGGCAGAAGATTTGTCACTCTGGGGAAATTCACTCCGGAGATTTGTGTGTGTGGAGACGTGAGAACTCCCGAAGGTCAGAGAGTCGTAGTTCATTAGAACTGTCCGATTGTTGAGGACAGGTGTCATATATCTTCCACTTCGGAATATTGTCATATGGGGAAAAGCAGATAGATGAGAGTTGAAACTCCCGAGGGCCGAAGAGCCGGAATCAACCGTAGCCGTTGATTTGGAAGGGAGCTACGTGTCGACATATCGTGTAGATATGGGATCGCATGTGGAAGGATGAAGTAAGGTATAAAATGGAGGATAAATATCAACCGTTGATCATGGATCATCACCAAGGGGTTGGAGATCGACGAACGAGCTGGATTGCGGGGCTAGAACTTGTTCGGATGTTAAAAATATGAGAGTGGGTCACAATTTATACCACGATTTTAACAAAGTGATGCATGGAAACTAGAGGTGAATTGCAGGTCGAAAAACGTGTTGGCCTAATACCACTCTTGCCCATGCCCACAATCACATTTTTCCATGAGGTCATAGCCTAGGGCCATATGAAGGAAAGGGCTAATGAAAAAGGGGCTAGCGCCTGAAACTTGGAGTTTTGGAAGTGCGCAGGAATAGCTCGTGGGTATGTCAGGACCTACACACAGAAGGAAAGGGGACCTATGTATAATTTTTTTGGGTTCAATCACGAGCTCAGAGAGTCATTTTGACTCAGAAGATTGAAAGATCCTTTGACCGGAAGGTCAACAGACCTCACTGTGGTAGGGGAACTACGTCGAAAGTGCTCAGGGAAGAAATAGTCATGTACAATGAATACAATGAGAGCACAAGAAGATTCAAGAATCCGGGAGGAGTTGAAGACTTCTGGGATCAACAAGGAAAAGTTGCACATGGGAAATAAGTTGCTGCAATTTTTGTGGCAGCAAGTATGTTACGACTTGTTGAGTCAACCAGAGGAAAGAATGCTTGCATGTTTGCAAGTGTTGTTGGTGATGTTGTTGCATAAGGAGGGAAGAAACAAAGAGATGAAGTGATAGTTATAAGTTTGATAAAAGAAGCATGAAATCTTCTACTTCCATCAGACTTTCAGGTAGTATAAAATTTATTAATGGCAGCCATGCATGTGTGAGTTTTTTATTACTCTTTTTGCATAATTGTTGAAAGGAAATTTAGGTAGGAATTTCCTCAGCCATAGTTATTTTATAAAATCACGTGATTATATTATTGAATGCATACCACTGGATGTGGTAAAGGCTGGAGGCCTTTATTAATTCAAATATTTTTAGCTTCTAAATGCACACACTGACATAGTAGAATGTCATGTTAATTTGGTTATGCGGTAATAAACAAAGAATTAAAAGATAAGAACTTGTTATAGGAATGAATTCCAATAAGCTAGTCATGTATGAGACTAGAACATGGTTGGATATGGCAAGGTATGGATATGGAAAGGTTATGAGCCACACAGGTACTAAAATCTTCCTACCTTTAAATAAAACTTGGGATGCAACCTTTTTGCTAACACTAATGAACACCACAAAATTATATTCTTGGTGTAGTGTTCGGGTTGAAAAGGAAGACATCCAATTAATTGGGAAGACAATAGGAAGTGTGTGGAGAATGTGTCAACACATTGGCTAGAATTCCAACTCATGGATGGCGAGATACATGACTGAGATAAAGAGCATTATGTAATTCAATGCAAGGTGCACTGAATACGTATGCATTGAGAATTACACTCATGCATAGTAAGTGATAAAATTGTATACTAAATGCAATGGTTGACTATGTTTTATTATTGCATGGAAATAATTGTTACTAACAACTGAAATGTTGTGAACTCATGAAGCTGAGGACATTTTAGGAGTTTCTAGACATTGCAACAAGAAAGTTGCAAGTCAATTAGTCACATGAGCATTGACTACATGAAATTTTCTTGTGCAGAAAAAGAAGTAATGAACTTACAGATATTACTGTGAACATGCATATGCATAGAATGACGAATCATTCTATTTTATTAAATTGTTTGGTAATTATGATTGAATTTCTAGATGCAAACAATTCTAAATTCAATGCATATGGTTCTGTACATATTGCAATTGAATTATGATGTATTGGAAATACTGACAATTGTTAGCAGTATGGAAGATGAAGCCTTGCATGAAAATGGTATGCAGTTTGGTGCTTGTGGAAAACCACAAGGAATGTTTCAATATTAATATGGCAACAACCAAGAAGAATTATGAAATGGAATTTCATGTTTTGGGGAAAAGATGAATTCCCTTTGAACTAAGTTTGATTTTCTAAATAAATTCTTTGATGTTTTTTCATGATAACTGCATGCGGGTGATGCAAATGAAATGATGTTGATAAAAGTTAGAATGTTGACTACAAAGAGTAGCTCGGGGAAGATGCTAATTGGAAATCTTTGAGGGCAGTAGGAACTCTGGGAGCCACGGTGCTCTGAGACTTCCTGAGCCGGCCTGCTGCTGAAGCCCAAGGAAAGGGAGGTGTAGCAGCCGATGGACTATGTGATAGTGAAGGTGCACACTCCTGGGGTGGGACAGGCATGTGGGAAAGGAGAGACCATTGGTTGGAGTGCTGTTGAGGTTTGGTACCTTGGCCGAGACCATGTTGATATGGAAGGTCTTCTCAATCAAAAGATAAGTACAATTCTCTAGTTATTGTATGTTGTGTATCTTGTATACAGGTTATAATGTTATTAGAATTGCTTGTATATACATATATATACATTGCATATATGATTTCATTACCTGCATCCATGACTTTACATAATGTGTTTCATGTTTCATTGCTTAAGAAATATATACCTGATGCTAATCATGTTATTGATTGGAATGTGATTCAAGTGGAGCAAGAAGGCGTCTTGCAAGTGCATCCTGTGCACATATTGGACTTAAAAGAGAAAACAACTCCAAAATCAAGCCATAGGGCTTGTAAAGGTCCAGTGGACCGGGTACGGTCCTGAGGACATGACATGAAAGCATGAAGATGCTATGCAAGCAAAATACCCACATATTTTTGAAGATTTTGGGAAATCTTGCTGATGCTGTGTAAAGAGTTGCACTGAGGACAATGCAAAAATAAGGGGAGGGGATTGTAATATCCCCAAGGACGAGCCCCGGTTGTATTTATAAATTGTAAACATGTTTTGTAGGCTGGTGAGATGAGTGTTGATAAGATGGTGGGCTTATGTGTTTATCAGGCCGAAGATCCTAAGTGTTAAAGGCCAAGAGCTTGATTTTGTATATGTAACTATGCAGATCATTAATAAAATATAAATATTGTTGTATGCAGACTGACCATGAATAAAGAGTGATGGGGGACTAATCTTCCACAAGGTTGGGTAAGGGAGGAGGTTAAGTGTGTGGGCCTAGGGGCTAAGCTAGGGGGCTTACCTCTAAAGGGGACAATAATTTATTATTATTTCCTAAAGGCTAAGGTGGACAATTGACCAAGTATTATCCTAAAAAACTCCCACAAAGGGTACAATTATAATTATTATTATTTCATGAAAAAACTCCCACAATTAGTCAAGTGTTGAGGAAAACACTTGTTTGCAGGGAAGTAGCATGTTAATCCCTAGGAAAAGCCCCATGTTAAGTATAAAACCCCTTATTAATCCCTAGATATTGAATTATTACATTTCTAGTGTTATATTTGGATGTAGGCTAGTAGTTTTCATTGTACCCTTTCATTATAATTGTACCCTTTGTCTCCTATATATACCAATGATACCTAGTCTTAGGATCATCATATCTCATCTTGTACATTTAATATATTGTAAAAGGAGGTGCCCCCTTGAAGTGGAATATTATTCATTGATTTTTTATCATTCTCAAGGCGTTGGTTCACAACAATTCATATTCCTAGGTTTGTAGAAAAATTTGTGCCTTTCTTTTCTTTGTTTTTCAAGATTTAGTGTAGGGTTTGAAATGTCCATTAGATATTCCTATTCTTGACATTTTTTAATGGGATAGTTAACACTTATGTAGCTATGATATTTTAATTGCAACATTCTTTAATTTTTTTGTGGACCTAGATTTAGAATTTCCCCATCTGTTTTTTGCCACATGTTTAAATTTTAAAGACTTCATCACCACTCTACAAAATGGCAAAGCCATTAGTCCCAATGTGGGAGTATGGTGAACCATATGATTATATAATATAAAAAAATTAAGTTGCAAGCTATGTGGAATGGAAATGTATGGCATAATCAAATGCTTGAAATACCACCTTGCCAAATTCCTGATATTTCTAGGAAGAAAAATCAAAGAGAAGAATTGATGAACTACATGGAAACCACAAGCTTATCAAGGGTGAGGGAAAACTAATCCTTGACCAAGCCTTCTTAGCACATTACGACTATCCTTATAGTATTGAGATGCCTCATAATGATCATCTCATGAGATACATTTATTTTTATTTTGATGTGATTTTGGATTACCTTGTTATGACTTATGCCTCAAGAGTCAAGACAAATATCATATTTAAGTATCCATTTGACATTGTATACATCTTATATGTCAGTTTTATTTTCATATTTATGTAGCAATGTATTTATTTGATGTTTTTGTTTCATTAGAG
>ML794637.1:552099-563817 GCA_009831015.1 Picea engelmannii
AACAATCATGGAAATATTTCAAAATCTACATGGAGTCCCCAAGTTTATTGTAAGTGACATAGATCCAATTTTCACTGGAATTTTTTGGACTGAATTATTTTCTTGTTTGGGTACTCAATTGGCTCACAACTCATCTTGCGTTCCTCAATCCAATGAAAAAACTAAGATTGTGAATAAATGTATAGAAACATATCTTCATCTTTTCATTTGATAAACAAACATAATGGTTCAAGTGGTTTCCCTTCGCAGAATGGTGGTACAACACATCCTTCCATACTTCATAAAAAATTTCCCCATTTTGGCACTTTATGGATATAATCCCCCATCCATCACATCGCCCTTGAAAGGGACTACAAAGGTGTAATATCTCGAAGGACGATCCCCAGTTGTATTTATAAATTGTAAACATGTTTTGTAGGTTCGTGAGCCGAGTGTTGATAAGCTGGTGGGATTATGTGTTTATTAGGCCGGAGAGCCTAAGTGTTAAAGGCCAAGAGCCTGATTTTGTATATGTAACTATGCAGATCATTAATAAAATATAAACATCGCTGCGTGCAGATCGACCATGAAGAAAGAGTGATGGGGGACTAAGCTTCCTCAAGGTTGGGTAAGGGAGGAGGCTAAGTGTGTGAGCCTAGGGGCTAAGCTAGGGGGCTTACCTCTAAAGGGGATACTAATTTATTATTATTTCCTAAAGGCTAAGGTGGGCAATTGACCAAGTGTTGTCCTAAGTTATTTGAAAAGGAACGTGTGTAAAAGGGAACGCATGTAGCTCCAAGAAGACACGTGTCGACCTTGGCACATGAAGTTAAAAGATGAAGCGTCAGCTGTGTTGGGGGTTTCTCTCTCATTCTGTCATCCTCAGCCCGAGCTCGCTGGGTTCGGGGGCATATGAACCCTTTTGACTCTGTGTCTGCCTCTGCATACCTGCGCACAATGAAGGAAACTCTCATGGGAAGATTGTTCGCGGGTCATTCTTCCATCCTTCACCTGAGTCGCTTTACCATTCCCCATCCTTCGTGAATTTTGTTTAGCTCTACGATCAACCTCTGCATTGATTCCTTGTCACGCACCCTGAAACCAGTGGAAAACTCATGGACTGAGCCGTGTCTCCTGTGAAGTCTGAGCACCCTATAAATGTCTAAACCGTGCTATGTCTTAGTGTGGACTGTTGCCATTTTTGGATGTCCATACCCAAATTCCTGTTGTTTCTGTCACTGTGAGTTAACCGAATTGAAATTGCTATTGCTCTTATCCTCACCTTGTGGGAATTGAGTTGAAACTGGTTGAAGAAGCGGGTTGTCAGGCACGTAGTAGAAGAGGCAGGTTGTCAGGCCTGTGAGCATCTCTCTCCAGGTGAGAGAGTTTGATGGGAAGTAGTTTTCTCCTAGAAAGAGTCCAGCACCAGCTACGAAGATCTGAGAATTCCTGATCCAGCCTGTTGCCGAGACCCTGAGAGGGAGGTGAAGCAGCCAATGGATTGTGTGACAGTGAAGGTGTATACTCCCGGGTGGAACATGCATGTGGGGAATGAGAGTCCGTGAGTAGTGGGCATAATAAGGCTCCTGAAGAGAATCCTTCCAGATGCATTGTGCAGTTTCCTGTAACCTCAGCCTAGTCTAGGAATCCCTTGCCATGGGTGGAGCTTAGTCCCAGCTCGGGGGTGACCCACTGCTGAGCGTGATGAGTAGCGTGGTCTATGGCTGGGAGGTTCATGGAATGTCTCCATGTAGTTGGCGGTGTTACTCCAATTGAAAAGATAAGTATCAGTCTGTGCTTAATTTATATGTTATGAATGTTTTTGATGCTTGAATGTTATCATGTATTCCGTTGTGTATATGAACTACTGTTAATTCCATTGATTCTGTATAGTAGCAATAATTATGTGATTAAGTGTTTTAATTCGATTAAAATGCATATATTATATAAGTGTATAGTACGTAGTGGTAGCATTACCCAGTCTCTGTGTTGGCTGTAGATGCTACAGTTTGGTATCAGAACTAAGTGAAGTGTTTGCGTAGTGTCATTGCCTGGCCTGTTGGTGGTTGGGGATGTTACAAATTGGTATCAAAGCATGGTTACAACACTGATCCTGAATGGGCCATGTTAGTGGTAGTTGAAGAAAAAGTTTTGGAAAAGAATTGTTGTCGAAATGGACAAAATTCAAGTTCAGATCCAAGGTTTCAAACATTGATCCTGAATGGGATGGATAAGTGGTCATTGGACCCAAGGTTTCAAGAGGAAATTGTGTCTAGAGGACCAATTTCGAACCACATAACCTTCCTGAGTGCCAAGAAGTTACCTTGGCCATGTTACGAAGCTTAGGAGGAGTAATGATGTCGTAAAACCACGACATAAGTGGTATTGGGATGCAGAGTAATGTGGACCTTAGGATATGTTCAGAAGAAGGAGAATCCTTCACGACCGTAAGATCTGGTAATGTTGCGAGGCAATTAGCCGTGAATTCCTTTGGAAATCCGCAGAGTAACAGAGTCTATTCTGAACTGTAGGATCTGTTCGGAAGGAAGGGAAATCCCTTACGGCCATCAGATCTGGAGAAGGTGCAGAGGAGTTAACTCGAAGTAAAGCGCTCCGGGAAAAAGCGAGCATAGAGGAGTTGAAACTCCCAAAATCCGAAGCTCCGAAGCTCGAAGAGCCGAAGTGGTGAGTCATGATGATGTCACCTGGAGGTAACATGGACACATGGGTTGTGTGCCAAGTGTAAGTGGATTCTGAATCGTGGAAGATTGAAATGGCATTTGGAACATGACGTGTGCCACCCATCTGATTGGGCCATGAGCCAGTCGCTAGTATTCCGCCACGTGGCACTCCGTATGACCATGGTTAGTGGGACCCAAAGTTACATAACGAAGTTAAAGGTCGGAGGACCCACACTGGCGTTGATCACGATTCATCAATATCGATGACTAGGAGGCATTGCGGGGACCCAATTTGCAAAAAAATTAATTATCTAAGGCGGTCCCGTAATCCAAAACATGGATTCACTGAGGGGTTACGTGTCAACATCAGAAGAATTGTGGGACAAAAGGCAGGTTAATCCAAACCGCTGCCGCATGCCCCTGCAATTGGAAAACGTAAGTGATGTGACGTAATGATGTCAACAAAGGTGGTTGGGAATGTTCAGAGATTAACAATTCGAATGTGTGGATGCGAGATCCTCCGAAGCTCCGAAGTCCCGAAAACTCGAAGATCCGGAACTCAGACACCTGAGGTTCCATAGTAAGTATCAGCCGTCGAATGCTTAGTAGACGTGGACAATTGATCCACTCTACTTCGCAAGTTCAGTAATATGGAACTCCGAGATATTGTTGTGTGGTTCTTTGAAATCTTCCAAAGCCGAAGGCCTGAAGGTCTGAGTAAGCACCTAGTGATCTAGCGCTTGGTCATGGCTCATGATCACATGGATTGGGGATTGAGAGAAAGGGGCTAGTGCCCGAAAATTATTATAGAGCATAGAAGATCTCAGAAAGAAAATGAAATCTGAATGTTTTCTTAAATCAGATTGGTTTGAATGCGTAAACTGGTGAAGTATTGAATAAGTTTCAATTTTTTCTCTTCTTTGAGTTTTCGAGTGCAAGCAATGCACATTGTTCACAAAGAGTGCGTTGACAGAGGTAAGTTAACCTCAGAGAAGATCAGGAGAGATACCGTTGAACCTTCATCAACAGAGGTGCAAGGAGTGCACAGGAAGAACTCTGTGTTGAGTTCAGAGAGAGATATAGTCACTGAGAACACTGTAGGGCTCTACCAGACAGGCATCGAGCGAGTGCAAGTGTGCACAGAGAGAATTGTTTGTCAATTTTAGGAAGAAGAGTATCAGAGGAAGATACTCACAGAGCTGTTGAACACTCTGTAGAAAACACTCAACAAGGTGTGCTTTGAAAGAAAATAGAAGGGCTGAGACCCTTAGGAGACTGAGTAATTCAAAAAGTTCAGAAGAGATAACATTTTCAAGAGAAAAGGCGAGACCCAAGATAACCGGACTCATAGGAGAAAGGTCAAAGGCCGAAGCCTTTGAACACTGACAAATTCTTCCAAGGTGGAAGAAGTCAAAATCTCAGGAGGAGGAGCGACAACAACCGTCAGATCGGTTGTGGGGAGGAGCCTGGATGGTTAGATCAACGTCCAACAAAAAAAAGGAAGCACAGAGGAGAGTAATAGATCCCATCCGTTGGGTCCGAGCATGAAGGACCAACAATCGTTGGATCCAGAGGTAAGTGCACGAGACTTAACCCTTGTGTGCATAGGAGAAGTGGAATTGTCAAAGTCCCGAAGTGATTTGGGACCATCCATCGTCAAGGAGGATAGGTGGTGTGATATCCAAAACTTCAAAAGTTTGTGGACAAGGAGGAGGAGAAACAACCGAAGTAAATCTTGGCCGTTGATCTGAAAGTGGACGTGTGGCGCCAGATCTAGAACTCTAGGTACAGAGCACTTCGAAGGAAAGCAGAGGATGAAAGCGCCGAAGTCTCGAAGGAGATATGGATTGTTGATCGAGGAGGAGGTCGAAGGACCGTTGATATGGTCTTGGTCGGAAAGAGATGAAGTCCCGAAGAGAATCAAGGCCGTTGATTTGGAGAGGACACGTGGCAGAAGATTTGTCACTCCGAGGAAATTCACTCCAGAGATTTGTGTGTGTGGAGACGTGAGAACTCCCGAAGGTCGGAGAGCTGGAGTTCATTAGAACCGTCTGATTGTTGAGGACATGTGTCATAGATCTTCCACTCCAGAATATTGTCATATGGGGAAAATAAGATAGTTGAGAGTTGAAACTCTTGAGGGCCGGAGAGTCGGAATCAACCGTAGCCGTTGATTTGGAAGGGAGCTACGTGTCGACAGATCGTGTAGATCTGAGATCGCATGTGGAAGGATGAAGGGAGGTAGAAAAGGGAGGATAGATAACAGACGTTGATCATGGATCATCACCAAGGGATTGGAGATCGACGGACGAGATGGATTGCGGGGCTAGAACTTGCTCGGATGTTAAAAATCTGAGAGCAGGTCACAATTTATACCACAATTTTAACAAAGTGATGCGTGGCAATGGACCTTGTGACAATGAAGGTGTATAGTCCCGGGTGGAACATGCATGTGGGGAATGAGAGTCCGTGAGTAGTGGGCGTAAGAGGGCTCCCGGAGAGAATCCTTCTAGATGCACTCTGCAGTTTCCTGTAACCTCAGCCTAGTCTATGAATCCCTTGCCCCGGGTGGGGTTAGTCCCAGCTCGGGGGTGACTCACTGTTGAGCGTGATGAACATCATGGTCTACGGCTGGGATGTTCGTGGAAGGTCTACACGTAGTTGGTGGTATTACTCCAATTGAAAAGATAAGTATCAACCCGTGCTTAATTTATATGTTATGCATGTCTGTGATGCTTGAATGTTATCATGTATTCCGTTGCGTATATGAACTACTGTTAATTCCATTAATTTTGTATGGTAGCAGTAATTATGTGATTATTGTGATTAAGTGTTTTAATTTGATTAAAATGCATATATTATATAAGTGTATATTCCGCAGTGGTAGCATTACCCGGTCTCCGTGTTGACCAAGGATGCTACAGTTTGGTATCATAACTAAGTGAAGTGTCTGAGTAGTGACATTGCCCGGCCTGTTGGTGGCTGGGGATGTTACAAAAGGTCTAGGAAATGGAGGACCGTATAGGGCACCAACAAGAGGTTCTCAAACTATTGAAGAAAAACTTGTTTATGGCACAAAATATGATGAAACAACAACCATATCAACACCATAGTGAAAGGGAATTTGAAGTGGGGGAATGAGTATTTTTGAGGCTACAACCATATAAATATATGTCCCTTAAGTAACAAAAGAAGGAAAATAAATTGGTATCCAAATATTATGGCCCCTATTAAGTCTCACAAAGGATTGAAAGTATGGATTACAAATTGGAGTTGCTTCTGTCTTCACATGCATATCTAGTCTTCCATGTTTCTTGCTTAAATAAAGTAATCAGTGACAATATCCTAGTCCAAACTAATTTACTAGAAATTAATGAAGAAGGGAAAATCATACTTGAACCATAAATAATCCTTGAAACAAGGATTAAACATCTATGAAATGGAAACAATACTGAGTACCTCATCAAATGGAAGAACCTACTAGTGGAATATGTGACATGGGAAGATGAGTTATTCATGAAAAAACTCCCACAATTAGTCAAGTGTTGAGGAAAACACTTGTTTGCAAGGGAGTAGCACGTTAATCCCTAGGAAAAGCCCCATGTTAAGTATACAACCCCTTATTAATCCCTAGATATTGAATTATTACATTTCTAGTGTTATATTTGGATGTAGGCTAGTAGTTTTCATTGTACCCTTTCATTATAATTGTACCCTTTGTCTCCTATATATACCAATGATACCTAGTCTTAGGATCATCATATCTCATCTTGTACATTTAATATATTGTAAAAGGAGGTGCCCCCTTGAAGTGGAATATTATTCATTGATTTTTTATCATTCTCAAGGCGTTGGTTCACAACAATTCATATTCCTAGGTTTGTAGAAAAATTTGTGCCTTTCTTTTCTTTGTTTTTCAAGATTTAGTGTAGGGTTTGAAATGTCCATTAGATATTCCTATTCTTGACATTTTTTAATGGGATAGTTAACACTTATGTAGCTATGATATTTTAATTGCAACATTCTTTAATTTTTTTGTGGACCTAGATTTAGAATTTCCCCATCTGTTTTTTGCCACATGTTTAAATTTTAAAGACTTCATCACCACTCTACAAAATGGCAAAGCCATTAGTCCCAATGTGGGAGTATGGTGAACCATATGATTATATAATATAAAAAAATTAAGTTGCAAGCTATGTGGAATGGAAATGTATGGCATAATCAAATGCTTGAAATACCACCTTGCCAAATTCCTGATATTTCTAGGAAGAAAAATCAAAGAGAAGAATTGATGAACTACATGGAAACCACAAGCTTATCAAGGGTGAGGGAAAACTAATCCTTGACCAAGCCTTCTTAGCACATTACGACTATCCTTATAGTATTGAGATGCCTCATAATGATCATCTCATGAGATACATTTATTTTTATTTTGATGTGATTTTGGATTACCTTGTTATGACTTATGCCTCAAGAGTCAAGACAAATATCATATTTAAGTATCCATTTGACATTGTATACATCTTATATGTCAGTTTTATTTTCATATTTATGTAGCAATGTATTTATTTGATGTTTTTGTTTCATTAGAGGTTTAAAAAATTAAAAAAAATTGATTTTATTTTTTTAAAGTTTACTGATATTTTTGATAATTTAATTTATTTTTGTGACAGAGTGACAATAAATTCCCCATAAAAATAAATTCAACTTTTATTTAAATGTTTTAATCATAATATAGTTTTTACACACATATAACATTGAAATATTTTATTTATGACTCATATTATTATTTTTTAAATGCTATGTATCAACTCCATATTAAGTATTGAGATTTAATAAATTATGCATGTCAGTGGTATGGAGAAGTAAAAAAATACCTATTATCATTATAATAATATTTTTTTAAATTTTTTAATTACTTTTAAAATTATTTTACTTTAGGTGGACATTAAAATACCTTATTATGGTGTCAATTTCCGCTAATAAGGTGTGAGTTTAGCTCAATACCCTTACACATCTTCATTGTATACTATTTTCTCTCTCTCTCTATATATTTATATTTTAAGTATTTTATTTTAACTTGGACATTGAAATCCATATTAAGAATGAAAATAATTACATATTTCCCTCATGTCGAAAGAAGAAAATAATTATAAACTGTGTACATATTTTTTTTATTTTCAATTACTTTATATCTGTATATGTATCTAAAGTTGATATAAAGTTGAAAATAATGCTAGCTTCATATTGAGCATAGAATAAATTATACATTTTCCTTATAAGGATCTCTAGAAAGTATCTTTTTGTACAATAACCATAAGAACTTTTTTACTTTCAATTGATTTATATATTGAAATATTTTATTGGACACTGAAATACTTATTTTAAGGTCCACATTGAAATATTTTTTTGTTATTAATATTTTTTAAATGTCATGTCTCAACTCCATATTAATCATTAAATGAATTATATATCTCCCTAGTATTAGGAAGCAGAAAGTGCATATTATGGTCAAAACAATGATTTTTTTTTAATTACTTTTAAAATTATTTATTTAAGATGGGCATTGAAATATTTTATTACGGTCAACATTAAAATATTGTTTTGTTATTATTAATTTTAAATAAACTACCCATCTAATTTGTATATAATTTTTATTTTTATTTTTATTTGCTTTATATATAAAACTGATGTTGAAATATTTTATTTAATATGGATATTGAAATGTTGTTTTTGTTATTAATATTTGTAAATGCCATATGTGAAATCCATATTAAAAATTAAAGGAATTGCACATCTCCTTAGTGTAGATGGTGGTGATAAGAATTTGTTTCACTTTTAAGTACTTTATCAGTTTAGACATATCTAAAGTTGATATACAATCATCTCACTTAAAGTGTAAGTTGAAATATTTTATTCATAATCTACATTGTAATTATTTTTTGTAACTAATATATTTTTTTTGAAATGTCACTACTTAATTCCATCTTGAATATAGAATGAATTATACAGCTTGCTTATAAAAATTTATTTAGACTCAATACATATATTAAAAAAAATAAAAAAATCTTGAATATGAAAGAAATTGTAGATCTTGTTTATAAAAAATTATTTAGATTCAATATATTTAGACTCAATAAATATATTGAGAAAATACAAAAAAATATCAATATAATTGTTTTAATGAGTTATTATAATGAAATCATTAATAAATAAAAGTTTAAAAATAATATAAATTTTATAAATTATAAATACATTAATAAATAAGAAACAATTATAATAAAATCATTAATAAATGAAAGTTTAAAAATAATATAAATTTTATAAATTATAAATACATTAATAAATAAGAGTTTAAAAATTGTATTATTTTTAAACTCTTATTTATTAATGTATTTTTAATTTATAAAATTTATATTATTTTTAAACTTTCATTTATAAATTTTTTATAAATTACAAATACATTAATAAATAAAAGTTTAAAAATAATATAATTTTTATAAATTACAAATACATTGAATTGATTAAAAATATGTTTTCCAATATTTTAAATATATAAAATAAAATAAATATTGTTAAAGTCACAATATATAATTTTTATTATAAAAGACTCTAATAATATAAAAGAGTGAGAAGATAAGTATCCTTTCCTTTTTTAGTTTGTTATATTTTTAATAATTTAAACATAAAATATTATTTTTTATATTTTTAATTTTAATGAAATTTTATTTAAAGTTATATGATGATGGTGTTTTTTAATTTCCACTGGATCAAATGATGATGGTTAATGTTTAGTGAGACACAATTTGTTTTATTGGACCTTAAAAAAGGTAAGGAATTATCTCAATGAGACTTTTGTGCATGACAAAGTTTAGGTTAAAGTTAGGCTTACAGGTTTGTGATTATATTTTGGTTCAAGGTCATCTAAGGGGTTAAAAACTTAGTTATTTGGTTCTATAGGGATATTAGATATCACATAGTCCATGACATTGCTACCAAGCCCATGGTTACAAGTCATCGGGTTGGATTTTGGCTACTTCATTAAACATCATTGCAAATTATAAGATCTTGAGAACTATAGAGCTTGATTAGCTCGATAGCACACAAATTGTTGACCACTTGAGAGTTTGTTTTGTAATTTCTAGGTAAAACAATGTGCTCAAATAATCATAGAGGATTAGGGTTGGAATTATTTCTTAAAATGATATCTTGATTAGTTTTTTTCCTATCATTAAAGTCTCCTAACAAGAGGACACTGCCATAATTTTACTAGACCCTAAATATCTTCTTCTATGTCATTGTAAGGACAACTTTTATTTAGATTGTTTTTCTTATAAAAGATAGAGTTAATAGGTGTCAAAGGACACATTTCTATATAAATATTCTTAGCATGAATATTTGAGATCTCCATCCACATGTATGGATTGAAAGGGTCTAATAGTTCTTTTCAATGTAACAAGCTATGCCTCTGAGTACGATCTCTTGTTCCATACTAACCATAAGAAGGATCCTTCTATGTTAGAGACCTTAGATTCTTCATGCTTCGAAGTTTCAATAAGTACTATAATATCATTTCACATGAGTTCCAACTTAACATAGGCCCTTTGTTCCATGGAAAGACAAAACAATTCCAAGAGAGAATCTAGAGTGTCCCAAATTCCTATCTATTATTATCTTTGTGGTCTCTATCCCTAATAATAGTTTTTTTTTTTCTTAATTATTGCCCATTTTCCTTCCTTCCTAGCTTCCTTTACCTTTTGAACTTCCTTTCTTAATTTATTTTGGTATTATGGAATAAGGTCTTCATTTATAAATATTTTTGACCCTTTTAATCTTGGATTTTTATTGAGTATGTCCTATTTATGGTCATTAGAGCTTGCCTTAATGCAAAGTAAGCTATATTTATGCTAAATTATTTTACCCAACCTCTTTGCTTCTGTATGACAAGTTGTTTCAATTTGTAATTTATTTGATAGTTCTTCCTTGACTATTGCTAGCAAGTCCTCATCTTTCATTTTGTTTAAACCAAAAATTACGAGGTTCAAGCCTCTTTTGTTACATTAGTGGTCTAACTCTATGATCTTATTCATATCCTCTTTGATGGGTTTGATATCCAATTTACCTTCAAAACTATTTAGGGCCAAATCGTTATTTAGCTTTTTTTCTAGCTCTTTAATCTTGCTCTTCAGATTAACATTTTTTATATTATGGACCTCTCCTTGTTGGTTTGATTGTTTATTTTCTTGGACTTGGTTTTCCATTTCTTCTAATCTAATCTCCATTTTCTACAACTAAGTCTCCAACCTTAATATCCTATTGTCTATTTTTTTTGAATCTTAAATTTCAAAGATATAAACTTATTATCAAGCATTATTTATAATTCATTTTGGATTTTTGATTTTCTATATTCTTTACATTTATCTAATAATTTTATATATTAGGAAATATTATCTAAAGTTACTTTGCTAGTTCTCCCCTTTGGAATGTTTTGGTAAATGGGGTTAATTGTTCATTTTGGAATAAAAGGACAGAGATGAAGTAAAATTATAACCAAAAGTGAAATAAAAAACTTGCACCTGGTTAAGTCAGGCTAAGTTGTAAAGGTATGCCTTTGTGACAATGCCATGAGAATGCCTCAGTGATATATGCAAAGATTGCCTCTTAAACAAATATTGTATTCAATACCTCCTCCAAAAGACAATACCTTAGATTTTCACCCACCTCCACAGAAGCCCTACACTGTGAAGACGCCCTCCTCCAGTGCGTTCGCAGCGACATACTACTTTAGAATATATTTTGTTCAGAGCCCTAAAATTTTAGATTTGTTGTTTATGTTAGTAGCCTAAAATTTTTATGTTCACTGGTTGAAGACACCCTGAACCCTAGAATTTTATGTTCGCTGGTTGAAGATGCCCAACGCACCTTAAATTTTTAGATGAATCACCTCGATGAACTAAAGGGTTTTGTTGCACACTGTCAGTAGGGTTTCCTTCAGAATATATTTCTTACACACTGTCGCTAGGGTTTATGTCTGGAGCCCTGAATTTTTATGTTCACA
>ML794637.1:563867-575175 GCA_009831015.1 Picea engelmannii
CATTATTTAAAAAAAAAAAAAAAACATTAATGAAAAGTTTTATTAGGTTAAAGATACAATTTTGATTTTTTTTTTAATTGAAATTTCTTATTTAATCTAGTATTCACTTGTTACATTATTTTATATTAAAAAATATGAGATATTTTGAGTAACGATATAAAAAAAAATTGGTCATTTTTAGATGTAACAATTTTTTAATTGATACCAATAAAATCTGCTTGACCTTTACATTTGACTTTTTATACCTATGCGCATTAAATATTTGTGGTTTAGGCTTTAACGCTTGCATATGCCAACCCAATTATGTGCACTAAATATAGGTCCTTTAGGTTCACAACATAATCATGAAATGCAAAAAGTGGTGTATTGTTATGTCTTTGTTAGGGACATACAGTGGCAATGCCATTGCATTACTTTGATTATATGGATATGAAATAAACCATTGCATTAGTTTGACTATATGGATATGTAATAAACTCTATTTTTGTAGGTGGACTTAGGAAACCTTTTTGTTTTATTTAATTTATTAGATTTTCCATCATTGATGTTTATGGTTACTGTTGATGTTTATGGTTAATTGGATCTTGGATATTTCATAGTTGATGTTTACAATGGGATTTGGATCCCAAAGTGTGGTGGTGAGATGACATCATTGATGGGTTGATCTGAGTGTACTAGGTGGGTGGTCTCCAACAAGTATAGGGTTGTGAGCTATGGGGGTTTATCTGATCCTCCTTCTTGTTTTGTGTTAGATCACCAAATTATGGAAAATTATGTTTAGCTATTTTGGATGATAGAGTAAAGATAAGCATTAAGTAGGGACTAGAAAAAGGTTAAGGTATTTATTGCACTTCAGTTTCAACTATAATTTAGGTATTCTCGTTTTATTCAACATATTGGTTATGTTAAAAGGGGAAAGAGGTGGAATCATATTTGCAAAATCACTCTCACTCATTCATGAATGAAGGTCTATAAGGATCCTTAACCTTCTAATACAATTAATATGTTCAGTAACAATGTTCAATTCATTTTCTAAGTTTTTGACATGTAATTGATGTGTTGACACATTTCTTGGAACTTCTCTCCCCAACATTAAATACATTAGTGAAGCTTGCATTGTTGTAGCTTGCATAATAGAGGTGATTGAGAGAGTGTTGACAATAGATAATGATGAAAAAATGTACAAGTGATGGATAAAGTGTACGGAAAGATTGATCTTGTAATATCCCTCATTACATTTAAACTACTGTGTGAAGGTAGGGTTCCAATTGTTTGTGATGGATTCCTTGATGTTTAGTATGATTTATTCATTTAGATGATTTCCTCTTCACTGAGTAAATAACTAGCCAATGGTTACAGGTACCATTCTCCATGGATAATGGTTGATCTCTCCTTGGTGATTAGTTGTTGATGAATTGTACTATTAAGAACATTTGATGTGCTCCCTTCAATTATTATTATTAAGTTTCTATATTATGTGTTAGCTTACGTTTGTCTAGCCTTTCTATGTTTTATGTTGATAATTGGACTCCTCTTTCCGATATTATCCTCGGCTTGATGAGACTCATGCACGACTTCAAGACTGTACCTGTAATAGAAATTTAAATTTAAAACTTTAATCTTAATCTACTCTCCAAAACTTTAAAATAGTTATAACAATAATTACATCCACAACATTACTAATTAAATTTATATCCATAACATTCCCCTCTTCGAGACTTGGATTAATCATCCTGGAGCAATCATATTAATTAATTTAAATTAAGCCAAAGAGCAAAATAAACAAGAAAATAAAGTAATAACTAAGAATCCGTGAAACCATCACTGCAAAGACTTGGATTGATCATCGTGGAGAAACCCTATTAATTAATTTAAATTAATCCAAAGAGATAAATAAATAGGAAAAAAGTAATAACTAGGAATCAATAGAATTGGTAGTGCAAAATGAACTTTCTCAGAAGAAAACCCGATAAACTACTAGAAGCCGATCCTAAAATGCATAATGATGACCCAAACCGTTTAAATGCAAATGTTTTGTTCTAATGTCATAAGACAATATCAATTGATTCGTTCATGATTTGAACATTATGTTTCTACTATAAACATCCTAAAACCCCTACTAAGATAAACATCCAAGCGATCATGGAATCTAATCTAAACATAGTTCCATGAAGAAGAGATAAAACTTACCATACAATCTGGAATATTTAACATAATGTGGCAAAAGTCTGTCGACAAAATTGTGGCTCAAGGATTCCATATTGTTTTTCGTCTCATATTCAAGAAGGTTGGCAATGGAACCATAATATTCTCAACAGTCGTCTGGTCGATGACTTATAGGAAGTGTAAATTGTCAATTCGTCGTCGCAGATCCATAGTGATATCCCATGGCCTCCTACTGAAATGAAGTGGGTGGACAAAGAGGAAATAACGTGGAAAGAGAAATAGAGGCACTAAGCAATGTTTTCAAATCACATTGCAGTTTTCATAGCGTTGGTTGTTTTCAAATCACACTGCAGTTTTTAGAGCGCACCAACCCATCACATCCCTGCAATCACGCCCAACACCAAGGTAAATTGAAACGTCACATTACCACCATTACAGTATTACCCAACTTAGGTCGACACCAAGGTAAATTGAAATGCCACATTAATACCCCTACAACATTACCTAGCTTACTTTCGGCGCCAAGGTAAATTGAAACACCTCATTACTACCACTACAACATTACCCAACGTTATCACGACAAATTTATTTTAATTACCCAACATTACCATGGCATCCTTAATGGAAACGATCCAACTTAGCATGTGGTAAAGAGGGGAATCAAATGGCATCCCAATAACCCCACTAATAGTTAAGAAACACACACAAAAAAAAAAAAGTTGAACCTAGTAAATTTTTTTAAAAACTTAAATGCATTAAATAATTTAAAATTGAATTGGAAATTAAGAACTTGTATCAATCATTATTATGCTAATCATGTTAATCACCATTTTTAATGATAAAATCACATGTTTTAGGAAGTTAATAATTGAAATCCTAACCTTTCATTTATTGTGACGATAACAAATATTCTGACAATATAAAATAGTGTCCACAAAAATCATATCTGTAATAAAAATCTCATTAAATATTTCTCTTTTCAATAAGTGTACGCCATACTATAGGTGTAAAAATAGGACAAAAATATTCGTAAGGTGCTAATGCCAAATATTATTATTCAGAAGAAGAAAAGTTTTTTATGTTTCAATTTCAAATAGATTTATCTAACTGCCCATTGCGTGACATCGTCTCGCCTTCGATATCGACCATTTAATGAAAAATCCCAGACTCTCCTTCACCAGAAACACCGTCTAAAGGAAGAGAAATACTGCCACTGCCAAGGAAATGCACAGATAAATACTTGCAGCCTACTGCAGTGCATATACATTTCTCAAATGTACACTAATGTCGTAGATATGTGTACCATAATATATGGATTTGACAAGCTACTTTGGGGTAACAAATGGGAGTTGTGTCATTTCCACCTCAGTACAACTTCCCCTTCACTTTTGGTTGGATCTCAAGGGGCCAAGGGGGGTATTTCTTTGATAGATGAATGATTATTACGAGATCCTAAGCAAATATTGATTATGATTAAGCTATTAAAAGAAAATATCTAATTCAACAACTAAACCAAGTGAATCACACAAAGATATAGCATATGCAATATAAAGTATCCAACAACTTAGTGACCTAATGCTTTAAGATAGATCTTTAGATAATAAGCACAAACCACCATCCACTTAAATGCTTTAGATGAATGAGAAACAAGTGGACCAAGATTAAAATTCGATTTATTATATATGCAATAGACATATTTCAGATTTGAAAATTGTTGATTACCATCCCAAATCAATCTATTTCAAATTTGAAAATTGTTGATTACCATCTCAAATCAATGATGCGATCTCAAAGTAGTCTAACCACAATTTAATGAATATAACTTGCAATAGATCCAAATTGTCTTTTAGAGAACAACTTCAAATTAAATGTAACCAAAAGAGATGCGATCTTAGTTTTATAGCACAAATTGACCTTAAATAATGTGATGTTAAGAAAAATCCAATATGTACTTAAACAAGGGCAAGTCCAAAGTGAACTTGACTTCTCTTATGTTAACACATCTTTTTTTATGTGTTTAATTATGCAAAATATAAATTTATATTAAGAAATATATCAACCCAAAATATAGGCAAACACTTTAAACCAAAACCTTTAGAATTAGGTCATCAATTTAGGTCATCAATTAAGACTTAAATATATTAAAAAATAAGATGCAACCCATTATATTTGTAACAATTCTATATCAAATATTACCACTATAACGTAAGGTTTTATGAATATTATCTTGAATTTACTCACTATAAAGTAAGGTTTTATGAATATTATCTTGAATTTAATTTACTAAATATTTCTCTAGTAAAAAGATATGACAACAAAAATAACTCAAGGAAAGATTACAACTAGAATTTAGAGATGAAACTTTAAGAGAGCACTTATAGACTATGAATTTATGGAAAGTCTACGCCACAGATTCTATGTATGCAATAAATCAAGACTTGAGATTATGCAAATAGTTAGTTTATTTTTTATCCTTTTATGTAATTTCTAGATATGTTTAAATAAATCAAATAGCAAATAAGTTTGAAAAATGAAGAATAAACTTGAAAAATATTAAATGTAAAGTCTATGCAAGAGATTCTATGTAGACTTGAGATTATGTAAACAATTAGTTTATTTTTTTTATCTTTTTATGTAATTTTTAGATATGTTTAAATAAATCAAATAGCAAATAAATTTGAAAATGAAAAATAAACTTGAAAAATGAAAAATAAACTTGAAAAATACTAAATGTAGGGATACTTATGATTATTTTTTTAAGATAAAAACTTGAAAATCAAACTCTAATAAGTATATAAAATAAAATATACTTTAAACCACTATAGTTTGAAAATAAAATGCAAACTAATGATTTTCAATATTTTTACTTTAGATCTCTAATAATAATAAAAATATTAAAAGATTTTGGGGTTTTTATATCTTTTGGAAATTAAATAACACAAAATGAAGAATAAACTTGAAAAATGCTAGATCTAGGGATACTTTTATGATTATTTTTTAAAAATAAAAACTTGAAAATCAAACCCCAATAAATATAGGAAATGAGATATGCTTTAAACCACTATAATTTGAAAATAAAATGCAAACCAATGATTTTTAATATTTTCCCATTAGATTAGTAATAATAATAAAAAAGTAAAATGATTTTGGGGTTTTTATATATTTTGGAGGTTGATGGGAGAAGAAAAATTCCTTATCCAAAGGGATTATGGAGTCAAGAAGAAACACTTTTTCTATTTTGAAGGTTGATGGGAGAAGACAAATGCCTTATCCAAAGGGATTATGGGATCAAGAAGAGACACTTCTTCTAAATAGTATTTTTCTTTTAATGTTTATTAGAATAAGGAGACTAGGGCCAAAGACTCAATAGTTTCTTATTTAATTTGAATGAGAAATAAAAAAACCAAGACCCTACAAAGAAGGGGTCCTAGAAGGATAACCTTCACTAGCAATATCAATTATAGTTTAGCAATCAAAATCAATACTCTTTGTAGGGTTCCTAGAGGATATACAAAGCAATGAATTAATAAGAACTTACCAAACTAACCAAGGAAGATAGGGGAGGAGTTACTTCACAACAATTTCCTTCCAAGTGGTAGAGTTTACCCTTCAAATAGATCAATTTGCTAGCTTTGTAGAAGAATTGAAAATCCACTTCCAGTCTTGAACATAAAATAAATATCAAGGGAGAAGATCTTGAATCAACACCAAATCACCTCAAAAGGAATATATTCAACAAAATGCATTCCCAATAGCCAATCAACAACAAAACAATAGATAACAATGTGAGGGGGAGCCTCTATTATAGAGGAGGCTTCAACAAACCTCTTATTACAATAATATTTTTATCTCCTTAGATATAGCCTATGGGATCTCAAAAAGTCTTTTCCTCCAACTAACTATGAGGAAAAGGTCAAAAAATACATAAAATATCACATTACTTGTGCCACATGTATAATATTCTCCCACAAGAGAGACGTTCACCAAAAATGGAAAAATAGAGTCAAGGGAGGCCAATGTACCTCCGTGATGCATGGTAAAAACCTCAATAAACCTCTCCAATGAAGATCAATCCACCAAATAGGCCAAAGGCCATGCAAAAGAAAGGAAAAATCCACACCCGTGGCACGTAGGAAGCTGTAGGAGGGGACAAATCCTCCAAAATAGCTCACAATGGTCATAAGAGATGTCTCCAGTGTGTAAAATCCTCCCAAAATTATGCTAACCACCTCCCATAAGCCTAAGAGGGTCAAAATAGTCCACACATGTCAAATATATGTTCAAATTACCAAGTGATGCAACCTCTAAGGTGGACAGATCTCTAAAATATGAGAGATGCCTCCACAATTGATGATGTGGCTGAGCACTCCATGAAATGTGATGTGACATGGCACGGTTGACCCATGTGCATGAAGAATATCCCTCAAATTCATAGGGCATTGTGAATATGGGTGCTTCAAGGTGTGTCTGCTTCAAATTATGTAGAAACCCCTCATGAGGTGGTTCTACACAATCTCAAGTGGTAAATACATGTCATAAGTCCCCAAAGTGATAGGGAGATGATAATATAGGATAAAGTGTGATAAATACATAGGTAGAGCCATGCTCAAGCATGAAATAAGTGTGTTCTCTAGGTATAACAAGATTTACAATACATTAACAACACTTTTACATAAGGATAAAGTGAAAATTATAGTGGTTCCCTAAGTCACATTTCCTAATAGATCCACTTTAAGGTCCCCACACACCCACCTCTATCATAAATGACCTTGATGAGATGGTTAGTACATGCCATAAGGGTAGGGACTATCTTGAAATGAGGATTAAGAGGATGAGACATGAAAAACCACAAGGGTTCATGTAACCACCTAAATGAAAAAACGCTTTAATAGATCACTAAGCATGGTCTACCACAATACATAAGGTACAATGGTCCTAAGGCTCTTACATCATTTCAAGACATGCATAAGATTGACTCATATGATGAAACAAATCTAGTGAAAAAAATGAAGTACTTTGAAGTGAAACTACGGGGTAACAACTACCTCCAACTTAGGGACATGCGTTTTACATGAATATATGAAAACTCTATAATTTGAAAAAACTTATTAGCCTAAAACATTCTCACCAAATAAGCATTAGATACATGGAGAGGGATGAATACACACGTGCCTTGTCCTTTCTTGAGATAATAATGAATTTCAACGCATGAAAGAAACATGTATATCAATTAGTTTCATCATATATAATAAGAAGAACATCTAACACTTATATCTTATTAAGTTTTTATTAAAATTTATGGATCTTATTAAATTTCACATGTCTTGTTAGTTTTGAAAGGGCAAACGCCTTTCTCATGTTTTGAACGGATGCCAGCGAGAGGATGCCAGCGAATGGGGAAAATACTGAAATATTGATTCAAAGGCAATTGGAGCGCGCTTTACCTAACTGTAAAGCTTCAAAGGGGTTGGTCCAGTCGATCCAAAAAGCTTCGCCAAACGCGTGTTTTATAAAGAAGAATTGTGTGTATCCGGTTTCCGAGGCATATTCGCTAATTCAGATTATGAAACTGTCTATTACTCATTAAAACAGTTATAATGAAATCATTAATAATAAATTTTTTAATATAAATATTTTATTTTGAAATTTTATAAATATTTATTTTTTATAATTTAAAAAATTAAAGATAATATTGACCATGCATGTCTAAGTATTAACTAATTCAGACTATGAAACTGCCTATGACTCATTAAAACAGTTATAATAAAATCATTAATAAATAAAAGTTTAAAAATAATATAAATTTTATAAATTATAAATACATTAATAAATAAAAATTTAAAAATTATTTTTTAAAAATAATTTACAAATACATTATTAAATAAAAGTTTAAAAATAATATAATTTTTATAAATTACAAATACATTGAATTGATTAAAAATATGTTTTCCAATATTTTAAATATATAAAATAAAATAAATATTGTTAAAATCACAATCTATAATTTTTATTATAAAAGACTCTTGAGAAGATAAGTATCCTTTTCCTTTTTAGTTTATTATATTTTTAATAATATAAACATAAAATATTATGGCATATGTTTTTATTTTTATATTTTCAATTTCAATGAAATTTTATTTAATGTTATATGATGATGGTGTATTTTAATTTCCACTCGATTAAATGATGACTATGATGATGGTTAATGTTTAGTGAGACACAATTTGTTTTATTGGACCTTAAAAAAGGTAAGGAGTTATCTCAATGAGACTTTTGTGCATGACAAAGTTTAGTTTAGAGTTAGGCTTAAAGGTTTGTGATTATATTTTGGCTCAAGGTGATCTAAGGGGTTAAAAACTTAGTTATTTGGTTGTATAGGGATATTAGATATCACATAGTCCACGACATTTCTACCAAGCCCATGAATACAGGTCATCATGTTGGATTTTGGCTACTTCATTAAACATCATTGCAAATTATAAGATCTTGAGAACTGTAGAGCTTGATTAGCTCGATAGCACACAAATTGTTGACCACTTGAGAGTTTGTTTTGTAATTTCTAGGTAAAACAATGTGCTCAAATAGTCATAGAGGATTAGGGTTGGAATTATTTCTTAAAATGATATCTTGATTAGTTTTTTTCCTACCATTAAAGTCTCGTAGCAAGAGGATATTGCCATAATTTTACTAGACCCTAAATATCTTCTTCTATGTCATTGTAAGGACAACTTTTATTTAGATTGTTTTTCTTATAAAAGGTAGACTTAATAGGTGTCAAATGACACATTTCTATATAAATATTCTTAGCATGAATATTTGAGATCTCCATCCACATGTATGGATTGAAAGGTTCTAATAGTTCTTTTCAATGTAACAATCTATGCCTCTGAGTACGATCTCTTGTTCCATACTAACCATAAGAAGGATCCTTCTGTGTTAAAGACCTTAGATTCTTCATGCTTCGAAGTTTCAATAAGTACTATAATATCATTTCACTTGAGTTCCAACTTAACATAGGCTCTTTGTTCCATGGAAAGATAAAACAGTTCCAAGAGAGAATCTAGAGTGTCCCAAATTCCTATCTATTATTATCTTTGTGGTCTCTATCCCTAATAATAGTTTTTTTTTTCTTAATTATTGCCCATTTTCCTTCCTTCCTAGCTTCCTTTACCTTTTGAACTTCATTTCTTAATTTATATTTGGTATTATGGAATAAGGTCTTCATTTATAAATATTTTTGACCCTTTTAAGCTTGGATTTTTATTGAGTATGTCCTATTTATGGTCATTAGAGCTTGACTTAATGCAAAGTAAGCTATATTTATGCTAAATTATTTTACCCAACCTCTTTGCTTCTATGACAAGTTGTTTCAATTTGTAATTTATTTGATAGTTCTTCCTTGACTATTGCTAGCAAGTCCTCATCTTTCATTTTGTTTAAACCAAAAATTACAAGGTTCAAGCCTCTTTTGTTACATTAGTGGTCTAACTCTATGATCTTATTCATTTCCTCTTTGATGGGTTTGATATCCAATTTACCTTCAAAACTATTTAGGGCCAAATAGTTATTTAGCTTTTTTTCTAGCTCTTTAATCTTACTCTTCAGATTAACAATTTTTATATTATGGACCTCTCCTTGTTGGTTTGATTGTTTATTTTCTTGGACTTGGTTTTCCATTTCTTCTAATCTAATCTCCATTTTCTACAACTAAGTCTCCAACCTTAATATCCTATTGTCTATCTTTTTTTGAATCTTAAATTTCAAAGATATAAACTTATTATCAAGCATTATTTATAATTCATTTTGGAGTTTTGATTTTCTATATTCTTTACATTTATCTAATAATTTTATATATTAGGAAATATTATCTAAAGTTACTTTGCTAGTTCTTCCCTTTGGAATGTTTTGGTAAATGGGGTTAATTGTTCATTTTGGAATAAAAGGACAGAGATGAAGTAAAATTATAACCAAAAGTGAAATAAAAAACTTGCACCTGGTTAAGTCAGGCTAAGCTGTAAAGGTATGCCTTTGTGACAATGCCATGAGAATGCCTCAGTGATATATGCAAAGATTGCTTCTTAAACAAACATTGTATTCAATACCTCCCCCAAAAGACAATACCTTAGATTTTCACCCACCTCCACAGAAGCCCTACACTGTGAAGACGCCCTCCTCCAGTGCGTTCGCAGCGACATACTACTTTAGAATATATTTGGTTCAGATCCCTAAAATTTTAGATTTGTTGTTTATGTCAGTAGCCTAAATTTTTTATGTTCACTGGTTGAAGACACCCTGAACCCTAGAATTTTATGTTCGCTGGTTGAAGATGCCGAACGCACCTTAAATTTTTAGATGAATCACCTCGATGAACTAAAGGGTTTTGTTGCACACTGTCAGTAGGGTTTCCTTCAGAATATATTTCTTACACACTGTCGCTAGGGTTTATGTCTGGAGCCCTGAATTTTTATGTTCACAGGTTAAAGATGCCCTGAGCCCTACACATGATTAGAACCCTACCCGTGTGCTCAGCTCTCTTGTACTTGGAGTTGTAGATTGGAGCAGGGTTTGAATGATAACAAAAACAACTAGAACGTAGCTCGAACGAGATATAATTCAATTCACAGTACACGAGCTATACTTCACCGCATACCAGATATTCGATATATGTAAATTTAATCATTTATTATAACCTTTAATACTATCCACATTAATGTTTTTATTTATCATTATTATTTAAAAAAAAACATTAATGAAAAGTTTTATTAGGTTAAAGATACAATTTTGATTTTTTTTTTTTAATTGAAATTTCTTATTTAAGTTCGTTTTCACTTATTACATTATTTTATATTTTATTAAAAAATTTGAGATATTTTAAGTAACAATATAAAAAAAATTGGTCATTTTTAGATGTAACAATTTTTTAATTGATACCAATAAAATCTGCTTGACCTTTACATTTGACTTTTTTATACCTATGCGCATTAAATATTTGTGGTTTGGGCTTTAACGCTTGCATATGCCAACCCAATTATGTGCACTAAATATAGGTCCTTTAGGCTCACAACATAATCATGAAATGCAAAAAGTGGTGTATTGTTATGTCTTTGTTAGGGACATACAGTGGCAATGCCATTGCATTACT
>ML794637.1:612077-636306 GCA_009831015.1 Picea engelmannii
CTCTCCTTTTCACCATTGATCTTTCATTGGATCAAACATACAATTTTCTCTCCCTTTCTTGGATTGCTTCTGCTTGATTCGATCTTGCTGACTAGATCATACTTCTATCCTCTGCTCGACTTGGACCAATTGGAATGCTCTCCACTTTTTGAAGATTCTTATAAAGCCTTCTCTGATACCATGATAAAGTCAAAGATAGAGAAAAACAAAAATAAAGGAAACAACAATGGGGCTTAAGTACCCTTCTTAATATTATGCTATGTTAAATAGATTACAAATGATACAACATATCTCAACAAATTGTTGAGTAAACTGTAGAAAAATAAAAACTGAACTCAATGACAACTGAATTCTAAATACGACTAAACTAGACAACTAGAAGACAAGAATACAATGAGAGTTAATAACAAGGATATTACTCTAACAAACATTAGAGAATGAAGAGGAGACAAGAAATTTGAGTGCTAAAGCACCCAAGAAACCATTCTGAGATCCTCTTACAGTCCACACAAGCCTCATGTAGTAATATAGTATTCTTGATTTGAAATTGTGGCCCTCATTCTTCATCATCCTAAACTCTCCACTGGATAAAATTCCTATTGCACGAATCACGCTTGCAACCATGGTCACACATAACTGTGTTTCCACAAATACTGAAAATGTTTCCTCACCCACAACTTTGGTGAAAACAAGTTGCATCAACGAGAGAATGAGTCCAAATAATGTAGAGGCCATGATGGTGAGAATGAATCCGAGCATGAATTTTCTACTTCTTACTCCTTGAGGTGGTTTTTTTTTATCATGAACCCCAAGAAGAATTACGCTCAAGGTGAGGAGAACTAATAAATTTAGAACATAAGCATTGATTCATCGACTATTTCCACCTTATTGGAGGTTGTTGATTGAAAATAATGTTTTAAGGTATTTAAGATAACATCACGAGGATAAATCCTCCTACATTTTTATATAGGTGGTACTCATGTTTCTTTATACATGGAAAATTGTTCTTCTGAAATTAAATGCATGCAATAGGAAATCCCAACAAATCTTCCAATGAAAGCATTATGTACAGATTCTTATATACAAATATACATATGTGCTTGTCACACACATCATATCATTCAAGAAAAAGAGATAAATACGTCTACATATATTTGTATATGTAGGGTTTGGAGTCTTTTTTCAACAAATATTTTGCATTCCATTTGAAATGATGTGAACCTAGAATCAACTATGACTTTCCAACATGAAAGAAAAGTAAAATGGCCAGGTCATCAAATAAATTTACATGATCACTTCATTGCAACTCAAAACATATTTTCATGCACAATACATTTGAAATCACATGCTTTAGAATCAAAGTCTAAGAAATCACTAATGTAGTCCCCCAAAATAGTTCTTTGTGGGAGACATTTATAATAATATTCCAAATGTAACAAGTTTAACAATTTCTAAAACAAGAGGGTTGAAACAACCGTAACAACATTTCAATGAAAATTAGATAAAATGAATTAAATGCATTTTCCTTTCTACAAACAAGGATTTTGCTCCTTTGGACCTGAAATGTCATGAAAAATAAATGGAATAATCTAGAGAAAGAGTTGATCAGAGTGAGATCTTCATGTTTCCAAACATACATGAAAAACCTAATTGAAAAAATCAAGAAGAAATAAAGATGAGGAAGAAATTTAAGTTGACCAAATCACAAAATCTTGGAAAGACAAAACTTGCTTCTTGCAAATTCTCCACCGCCACAAAAAACTCCTTATTGCCAACTGCTAACCCTTTGAATACACTCTTCTTTTTTTGTAATTTCTTCTTCATCTTCTTGAAACTGTTTTCAGTTAGGGTTTTATTTTACCTTTGTAAATTAAACTGAGATATCTATGCCATCAATTGGGACTCACTTTAGAAGCCAAGGAATTTCTTTCAATAAACAATTTTTCAAAAATAACTCATCATTAAGCTACAAAATAGTCTTGACTGCAATTTACTTTTTAGGGCATGATAGTCATGATTTTATCCATAGAAACCAATTCCAAAGTGTTCTTCTTGTCTTTAGATTTCCATTGAGCTATCATTTTCACAATTTGAACATTGAGATCAAAAGTTATGGCTTCCAGAAGATGGAGACTTAACCATTGTTGATTTATCCACATGAATTTTGAGCCCTTGATTAAAATTCACCCAATTTATCCCACATGTATTGGGGAATAGTTCCCATACTTGTTTATAAGAAAACTACATCCCCATATTATTTGTGTGTGAAATAGAGAGAACTATGGAGCCATTTGTAACTTGTTCATAGTGTACCTTTTGGTTGCCACGTCATAGCCAAGTTATCATGCCAAGTCACTTGCCTAGTCATTTGTATTCAATAAATATCATCCAATTGCTAACCGATGCTAAGTCCACCTTACTGCCACGTGTCACTCAGGGATAGGTCCATGTCCCTGTCACGTGTCCAATATGGTAGGTTCATGTCGCTGCTGCATATCCCAATATGCTAGGTCCACATTATTTCCATGTGTCTAAATATGCCAAAGGAGGGGAAAGGGATAAAGCTTAAGAATATAATGAATAATTTCATAAAATAATAAAATAATTACACAAAAATAGGGATATCCCAATATGGTAGGTCCACATTATTTCCATGTGTCTAAATATATGCCAAAGGAGGGGAAAGTGATAAAGCTTAAGAATACAATGAATAMTTTCATAAAATAATAAAATAATTACACAAAAATAGGGATATCCCAATATGGTAGGTCCACATTATTTCCATGTGTCTAAATATATGCCAAAGGAGGGGAAAGTGATAAAGCTTAAGAATACAATGAATAATTTCATAAAATAATAAAATAATTACACAAAAATAGGGATATCCCAATATGGTAGGTCCACATTATTTCCATGTGTCTAAATATGCCAAAGGAGGGGAAAATGATAAAGCTTAAGAATACAATGAATAATTTCATAAAATAATAAAACAACTACACAAAAATAGGTATATCCCAATATGGCAGGTCCACATTATTTCCATGTGTCTAAATATGCCAAAGGAGGGGAAAGAGATAAAGCTTAAGAATACAATGAATAATTTCATAAAATAATAAAATAATTACACAAAAATAGGGAAATGTGGCTAGTAAAACTTAGTAAAAATGACTAAGTGTAGTGACTAAGTGTTGAGACTTCTGCATCCCTATTCAAAAGTAAAAAATAAACCAACTATAAGACTCAGTAAAATAATGGAAGGGGAGTGGAAGGTGAAAAATGACTAAGTGTTGAGACTTCTGCATCTGCATTCAAAAGTAAAAAATAAACCAAGTATAAGACTTAGTGAAATAATGGAAGGGGAGTGGAAGGTGAAGACGAGGGAAGGATATTCATGAAAATGACTGAGTATAGGAGTATGGAGAGTAGTGTAAAGGAATATGGAGAGTAGTGAAAAAAAATGATTAAGTATGGAGACTAGAGAGGAATGAGAGTAGAGTGGAAAGACGGAAAAATATGTAAGTATGAAGTAAGGGGAAGAAGGAAAATGACCAAGTATGAAGTGTGGAGAGCAAGGAAAAGAGTAAGGAAAATAGGGTAATGCGGCCAGTAAAACTTAGTAAAAATGACTAAGTGTTGAGACTTCTGCATCCGCATTCAAAAGTAAAAAATAAACTTAGTAAAATAATGGAAGGGGAGTGGAAGGTGAAGATGAGGGAAGGATATTTATGAAAATGACTGAGTATAGGAGTATGGAGAGTAGTGTAAAGGAATATAGAGAGTAGTGAAAAAAATGATTAAGTATGGAGAGTAGAGAGGAATGAGAGTAGAGTGGAAAGAAGGAAAAATAGCTAAGTATGAAGTAAGGGGAGGAAGGGAAATGACCAAGTATGAAGTGTGGAGAGTTAGAAAAAGAGTAAGAAAAATAGCTAAGTATGGAGAGTAAGGGAAAATTGACTAGTATGGAGTAACAAAACGTGGGAAAAAATTGGCATATCTTGGGCATATGACCTCTATTTTCGATACGTTAGACGAAGCTGAGCCATAGGGCTATTTAGTGACAAGATGGACACAAGAAATTTAATTTAATTTTTAGTATATTTTATTTTTTTCTCCAAATTTGAAATTTTTTTGTGTACATGTGAATGAAGCATAGACTTATATATTTACCCTAATCACTTAGTTGATGGGTGTCAAGAAGAAAAATTTTGGTATACATGTGAATGAAGCATAGGTTTATATATTTACCCTAATCACCTAGTTGATGCGTGTCAAGAAAACACAACAACAAAAGTAAAACATACTAAGAAGGATAGCGATTGAACTCCCTTGGGCATAGGCAACCCTGCTACATATGACAAGCACTCGTTCTTCTTGCTGATCGGGAAGGAGTAAGATCAACGCCGACAATAATGCAATCGACACCATTTGCTGTAAAAACAAAGGACAACAATATCCATAAGGTGCTAATGCCAAAGAAAAAAACTTTTTAATGTTTCAATTTCAAATAGATTCACCCAATTGCCCATTGCGTGCCATCCTCTCGCCTTTGATATCGGCCATTTAATGGAAAAACCCAGACTCTCCTTCACTACAAACACGGTCTAAAGGAAGAAAAATACTGCCACAGGCAAGGGAATGCACAGATAAATACTATACACCAATGTCGTAGATATGTGTAGCACAATATATGGATTTGACAGAAACTTTAAACTACAATATTCGTCTAAATCTATTTCCTTGTAATAATATAAAGTAAACAAAAACTTTTTGACTAAATTAACAGTGAAACAAACACTTCCAAACATCGTGAATATGGTGGTCCATTTTGAAAAGTCATTTGAATATCTGCCTGGTGACCCAAAGTATCTTAACTTAACTACCCTTCGCCTGCCCTAAAGTTACAGATAAAGAATTTTTTTTTTCAGCTAACGGTCGTGCTGAATTGGATTCGCGGCCTTATCTCCGAAGGGGGACCAAAGAGAATGGTGTAGTCGACCACGTGCACAATCCCTGTGGCAGCCCCATCGATGTTACATTATTGGCGCCGAAAGTTCAAAGAAACCGAGCAAACTACAATGGCCTTAGGCCCTCTCTAGCATTTAAAACAGGTTTTCAGGGACCTTGGAAATCACGCTGATGGCTGCGTGTAGGCTGTAATTCCATGCATCAGGGTCTTGAACGATCAGTCAAAGGCCAAGGTAGGGTTTTGAACGATCAGTCAAAGGCCAAGGCACCGGTTAAGAGGCACTTTGAAACCTATGCTTTGTTTCTATACAATGTCCACGGACGATCTTTACAAAATGTCATGCGACGACCATATAGGTATACGCATCTTTCCTGTTGCTTGTAGTTACACTAGCATAGCTGTAAACTCCTCGCTGTTGAACGTTGAAAGGTTTGTGCTGGTCTAGAAAATGAAATGCCATTTTGTAACAAAACTTTAATCTTTGTTAATTACTCAGACAAGGCAATCAGCTAGCCGCCATAGTAAATTTTAAATATGATCAAGTAAAAGTTAAAAAATAAACATGTAAACAGATGCCTTTATAATAGTGAGGGAGTTAGTGGTTGAAATCACAACCATTGATTTATTGGGACGACTAAGAATATTTCATCAATATTTAATCTTGTCCATACAAAACTGATTAAGCACTAAAAACCTATTAAATGTACCCATTGTCAATAAGTGTATATCTTTCTACCTAAATATGTAACTATAATGTCAATAGCTATAAGTCCTAATCAATAGATCAAAATGAGTACCAAACTAGCCTCAAAACAAATCTTCACAATTAAGGCATCACACATTAACAAAGCAAACATCTAAAACAAAATCATGAGGGACATTGATCAATACACATAGTAAAGTATAGTAGCAATGGGTGTAGCACCCACGTCACAATACACATAATCATGTAAAGTAGGGATGGGTGTAGCACCCACGTCACAAGGATGGATGTTTCTTGTCTTCAGTGGGTGGTCTCTTTCTTTCAACTCCAAGCTTAGGATCATCTTGGATAAGCTTTCATCTTCCATTGCTCTACTTAAGTTTCACAAGTCTCTTTGGTCTTGAAACAATGAGAGGAACAACAAGAAACTTGTCAAGATAAGTTACACAAAGTACATTAGGCAGACACCGACATCTACAAAAATCATGCAATTCACAAACAACATGACTAGTGTTGTGCCAAAGGCAACCAATTACATAACCTTGTAGAGAGTGAGTCAAACATGCTAGAGAATGTATGGTTGAGGGTTTCTTCCCATAGTGCATGGTGCATCGTCCCTAAAAATATAACCATTAACACATATGTGCCACCTTTGTATCCACCTTGCTTGCTTGCACCTAGATTTGCAAGTTCTAGAGTCCACATATTAACACGTTATCATCCCAAGAAAAATAATTATAATGTTGTGCAATATTAAACCAACACATATGTGCCACATCTGTATCCACCTTGCTTGCACCTAGATTTGCAAGTTAGAGTCCACATATTAACATGTTATCATCCCAAGAAAAAGAATTATAGTGTTGTGCAATATTAAACCAACATTTTTTTTCTTGTTTTCCATTGACTCAAAATGTTGGCGCTAATAATCTAGCATGTTGTGTTCAACTCAAGCGAGCACAACAATCTATCATCATGGTTCCAGGGGTACTCTCCAAACATTCTCTTAACTGATACACGTTTTGGACATACAATGAAAACTGAAAGGGAGCATTTTCTAGAATTTCCTCAATCAAGAATGTATGAATTGGTGTATATAATCACCAAGGTTTGTCTTCTTGTTATCAATATGGGATAATTTTATTATAAAAAATAAATATATAAACCATCCAACAAACACATTGAAGATTCGAATGTAAAAATGTCGAGGAAAAATTCCCAAATGAAAGCACAAACATATCAAAGCCAAGGACCAAGTGTTGCAGTTAAATGACCAGATGTTAATACGAGCACCGAGCACCCAGGATTCAATGAGATAGCTGCCAGAGTTAACGTCACCACCTTGTGCTAACAGGAAGATTGAACGCCAAGTATTATAGCCAGATGCCATGATCGAGGGTTGGTGTTGGGGTAAAATTTATACATGCAATGCCCAGGTTGTTATCAAATTGAAAAGGGGGCCAGTTGGAGAGGCAAAAAGTTTATTGTCTCCACACACTTTTCTCAAAGCTTCAACAATGGTGCCTATTCAAACAGTTAATGTTGTTATCAATTTTGACTTTCATAAGAACTCGAAAACTTATTTACAGAATAGAGTGATCTGGAAAATTTGCCCATCTAGAACTTGCTGTAAATTTGATTACATACAAGGATCGGTTTAATTTGTATAAGATTGAGTAGGAACTTGGCACTGAAATAAAGCCAAACCCACCTCAAATAGATTGAGCCAATTACTGCAGATAGAGGGATAAGGGACATGAAACCATGTACATAAGACTCTCTATTCATTTCTGAAATAAATGTGGATATATTGAAAGAAGCTCGGATTTTTTGTATCAATTCTATGGTTCTCCTTATGAAGTTCATGCGATCAACCTTCCTCGTGGCAATCAAATTCTCCAGAAAGTATGGTGGGATGTAAATATACCATTTCCAATTTGGAGCTCTCATGATGAGACATGGAAATTTATTCAGCAAGCCTGGAAATTTTCAAATGTAATAGAGAAATTCCGAGGTTGATAATGGAATCAGAGTTATATAGCAAACTTGGAGAAGGAAATTAAATATGCCACTATTTTTGGAATCATAGCCCAATGGGAAATCAATGGAGCAGGTAAGGTGTTGAATTTTTCAGTCTCTGTTTTGGTGGATTGTAAATGTGGAGAGAGCAGGTCTTTATGTCTACGAAGGGTTGGAAGCCATGAAGTTCAAGGTTGATGTCTTTGTAAAATTTCAAACCCCAACCCAGTTTCAGTCTTGCTGATTTTTCAGCCAATGTTTAATGCCCAAACCCAGATTTGTAACAACTAATTAAACTCAACAGAAAATAAATTTCAGAACTGAAACATGAGGATTCTGAACATCATTTTTAACGCATAAATAAATATATCAACAACACATAAACTCAGAAAAATTAACACAGTGATTTTTGGTCTAACAACGACCCTGGAAAAACCCACAAGGGGAAAACTAGTGAGAGAGGGCTTTTTATTATTTGTGAGCTTCAGAGAAATTTCATTTTACAGCATATTCATCTTCAGAAATTACACAAACTTATCTTAGACTTTCTTCTGCAAAAATCCTTTTGAACAATCCTGGAAATGCTCCTCGATTTCTGTGCCTGAAATCCATACAACTGTACAATTGTCCCAGCAATAAATGTTGTACTAACTATCTCGATTTTTGTGCCAAACTTTTGCTAAGACTATACAAAATATGCAGCAGTAAAAACTCTACGAAATCCATGCCTCTTCTCCTCGAAAATAGTGCCAAAAACAGAACTGTACAACTCTCAAAATTCATGCCAAATCTATACGGACTGTACGAAATTTCACCCAGAAATTAATATCAGCAAATGCCTCTATTTCTATGCCAATAAATGCTTGTATGGAAGCCTTGGTATGCATGCCAACCTCCCCAGAAATTTATCTAATGTCTCCCTCGATTTCTATGCATGAAAATGGTTGTATGGCCTCTAGAAATCTGTACTGTACGGATTGCATTAAATGCTGAACTCTGCCTTGAAACTCGTGCTAGCTAGTTGCCTTGGGATGCGTTCTCTAGCTCTTCAAATGCTGCCTCTATCTCAATCTCGACCTCTCTCTTACTCTTGCTCTCCAAAAATGAATGAACAACAACCCTAGCTAGGGTGCGCCCTCCTACCCTAATCGACCTCATGGTGGTAGGTGAGGAGTTTCACATCCAACGGTTGAGATTTGATTAGACAGGTGGTTGAGATTGAGTGTCTCTTCACTCACCCCCTTCACTAAAGTCATAAAGTCACCTTTTAATTTGCATCTCACAAATTATATGACTAGGGTCCACATTAGGCACTTTCTCACCTCTTACGTGCCTAGGTGATGAGAAACATTTGCCTAGGTACTTTTTAATTTAATTTTTAACACTCCGAGGAAAGTGTTACTCACCACTACAAGCTTGTCCTTGAAAAATACAAACTTGCCTCTACCCAATGCTTTGGTGAGTATGTCTGCAACCTTCTCCTCTGTAGATATGTATTGTAGCTCCACAACTCCTCTCTGAACATAGTCACGGATGAAGTGATAATGAATCTCGATATACTTAGACCTGTCATGAAAAACTGGATTCTTCGAGATTTTAATGCAACTCTGATTATCACAGTAAATCACAGTAGGCCTCAACTACACACCGAACAATCCCACCAGCAACTTGTGAAGCCAAAGGGCGTCACAATTGGCTTGACTGACTACCATATACTCAGCCTCTACAGAACTCAATGCCATTGANCACCCTGAAGTACTCTTCCTGTCACTAATACATCTTGCCCAATTTGAATTTGTACATTCAACCAAATGAACTCCATATTCTATCTGATAGTCCAGACAGTAATCTACCATACCAAAAATATACCTGAGCACGTGTTTTTATTCCACCCAGTTGATACAGATGGATATCGGTAGCCACCCACCTTTTCCAACTGGCTCAAAACAGTTTTCTGACATTTTTGACAATTTACTATTTTTAGCAGTTTTTACTTCCGGGGCCATTTTGAGGGCCTAAATGAAGGTTTTTCGGTATCGAGATCCTTAATGATAGCCAAAGGCATGATTGAGCCCCCAAAATGAATCTCCTCGATGATACCTTTCCAACGGGCTATCACACGCCTAAAATGAAGATCGTATGCAAAAGTTACGACCCCGGGAAGTTGATGTACTAGCTTACCCAAATGGGGCCCACATGACTTTTGGCGCTTCATCTCCTAGGGTTAGGTTTTTGGATGTCTAGGGTTTTTGACATTCTTGATTATTGTAAAAATATCTTCAGAGCCTCATTGTAATCTTCTTCTTGCGAATGCGTGTTTCCATCACATCTCTTCTCAGAGATAAGCCGCCACCATTCCAGCAAGCTTGTTTTCGTTGCATTTTACAGTTTCAGCTTATTTCGTTATTGAATAGAAAACTAGTTTTACTGTATCTCTGCTATTTTTTGTTAAGCACCTGTTAATAATCTGTATTCATTTTGTTCTGCTCATAAAATCCGGATCAGTGGTATCAGAGTGGTCTGCTCCTTGTCATCTTAATGCATGTCCCCAATGAGGTCGGAGTACAAAGAGTTGGGTCTCGAGCTTGTTTCTCTTGAGGATGGAAGCTCTCGCACGCCCAAGTGACCTCCCATGGCAGCAGAAAAGAAAGATGACAGGACAGGAGATCCTTTCAAACTGTTGATTGAGGAAGCCCTCACGCAACAGAGGAACGAGATGATGGATAGTTTCGCTCAAATCCTTCGACGACTACCAACAGGCGACACATCTTCTTCGAACGGAAGCGCCGCCCCCTTCAAGGTACAAATAAACTTCGATATTCCTATATTTGAAGGTCATATAGACGCAGATGTTGTAGACAAGTGGTTGAGTCTACTAGAAGGGTATTTTTCTGTTCATAAATTTTTGAATAGAGAAAAGATTACTTTTGCGCTACTTAAAGCCATTCCCCATGTCAAAGATTGGTGGGAAACTTTCTGTGAGCAAAAGGAAAAAGAGGAAACCTCATTATTTTCAGTCATGACCACCTGGGAATCCTTCAGGGATGCTATTAAGGAACGATAATACCCTATCAGAAGTTATGATGACCTGTATACCAAATGGACCACACTGCGGCAAGAAAGAGACCAAGCAGTGCCAGATTTCACAAATATCTTCCATACCTTGCACACCAAGTTGGGTATCAAAGATTCAGAGTGACATCTGGTGCTCAAGTATCGCGGTGCTCTGCATAGATACATCCAGACTGAAATGGAATTTCTGGACATCTCATCCTTGGGCGCGGCCTATCGATATGCCGTCAAAATCGAGTAGAAGCTCAAACAAAAAACACAACAATTTGGGCATGGGAACCCCTCATAGAAAAATCCAGGAAAGGGCGGCCCCAACCCACTGAACAAAGGATAGAGCAAAGATGGAAAGTATCAAGACAACTAGTACAAGCCGCAAGCAAAGAAGGACACCAGAAAGACAAAGAAAGATACCGGGAAGTGGTGTGACTTCCATAAGAGCCCTTGGCATAACACTGCTGACTGCCGTTCAAAGCAGTCGCTGGTGGCCGAAGTGAAAGCCTCTGAATTAGATGCAGATTCTGACTCCAAGACAGAACCAGAAAGGAGAAGATAGATCATTGACGCGGAACCCAGTGCCACCGTTGCTACCACCAAGCTCCAGCCTGGTGAACCAGACAAGCCAGAAGAGAGCGCTTCTTCCATTCAAAGATGTGGGTAAAAGACACCCCGCTGCACTTCATCATTGATAGCGGTAGCCAGAAGAACCTCATCTCAGCATAGGTCATCAAGCGGTTGGCCCTGCCAACAACACCACACCCACAACCCTACACCATTGGATGGCTCCGCCAAGGAAGCGATCTCCGTGTTAGCCAACAGTGCCGACTATCGTACGGCATCAAGCCCTTCAAAGACGAGGTATTGTGTGATGTTCTTTTGGGCCAACCTTATTTATAGAAACATCATGCTGTATACGAGTCTAGGCCTCGTAGTGTTATTATTACTTTGAATAGGAAATTGTATAGGATACTCAAGGCAGTCCCATCTAGTGTTATTTCCTTGATCTCTACTAAGCAATGTAGGAAGGTCATCTCTCAGACGGGGAAGTTTGTCTTCTTCGTGATTCGCTCTCAGAATAAGCGAAATATCGCAGCCACATCCAGGGTCTCTGCGGCTGACTTCTCCACACAGTAGAAGCAAGTAGATAAGGTTGTGGAAGAATACTCGGATATCTTCTCCTCACCTACCGGGGTACCTCTGCACTGCTAGGTCAAGCACCCCATTGATTTGACCCCCGACGCACCGCTACCCAATGGGCCAGTCTATTGTCGCTCTTTGTTAGAGAATGAGGAGATCAAGCGAAACATCCAAGAACTGCTCCACAAGGGGCACATCTGCCCCAGCTCATCACCTTGCGGTAGCCCAATCGTGCTGGTACAGAAGAAAGATGGAACCTGGTGACTCTGTATTGATTATCGGACTCTGAATAAAATCATTGTCAGTAACCGGTACCCAATTCCCCGAATTGATGACCTCCTTGATCAATTCACGGGGGCCAAATACTTCAGTAAGATTGATCCGAAGTCTAGCTACCACCAAGTCTCGATAGAACAGATAGATGTATGGAAGACGACCTTCAAGTCAAAGGAAGGAATTTTTGAATGGTTAGTCATGCCCTTTGGTTTGAAAAATGCTCCAGCCACTTTCATGAGGATGATGGACGATATCCTGCGACCATTCACCAATAATTTTGTAGTGGTGTATCTGGATGACATTCTAGTTTACAGCAAGACTTGGGCCGAACACTTGCAGCATATTCAGCAGGTTCTGCACACCCTGTGTCAGCACAAGCTATACGCCAACTTGGAAAAATTCTCCTTCGGCATGGATAGGGTCCATTACCTGGGCTACATCATTGATTAGCATGGCGTACATGTGGATCTAGACAAGATCCAAGTCATCCGTGACTATCCAGCCCCAACAACACTCACTGAGTTTCGGAGCTTCTTGGAACTTGCTAATTTCTACCGCAGGTTCGTGTTAGGTTTCTCCCATATTGCATGGGCCCTTAGCCAAATAAATAGGGGTGGTGGTAAGGAGAAATTTGCGTGGGGCTGGTCCCAACAACAAGCGTTTGATGATTTGAAGCAGTGCTTGTGCTCAACCCCAATACTTTCACTACCAGACCTGCAACATCCCTTTGAGATCGAGACAGATGCTTTAGACTATGCTGTGGGCATCGTTCTCACTCAGCACGGCCACCCCGTAGCCTATCATAGTGAGACACTGTCAGATACTTTCCATAAGTACCCTACTTATGACAAATAAATGTACTCCATTGTGCAAGATGCCGCCAGTGGAGACATTACATTCTTGGGAAGGAGACAGTCATCCACACTGATCATAAGCCATTGCAGTTCATGCAGACAGAGGGAAAACTGCAGAATGACCGCCATCAAAAGTGGTCCACACACTTGCAGCAATTCCACCTCAACATCAAGTACACAACATGAAGCACCAATCACGTCGCTGATTGCCTCAGCAGACCGCCAGTCGTGGCACTCACCACGGTGCTAGACTCTTGCGGCCATGAGACATCTGGATGGCCCCAACTCTATGAGACAGACCCTAACTTCACCACCACCTACCAAATGTTGGGTGCAAATGTAGTTGTTGATAATTTCCATCTTCAGGATGGGTTGTTGTGTCATCTGGACCATATCTGTGTTCCATCAAGTGAGCGAGCGAAGCTGATTTGGGAAGCCCACTACAGTCGGGTGGCAGGACATTTCGGTGTCGAAAAGATAGTGGTGATGCTATAGAAACATTTATACTAGCCGAAACTTCGACAGGAGGTCGACAAGTATATCAGGTCCTGCACTGCCTGCGCTATTGCCAAATCGACCACTAAGAAACAAGGCCTGTACACCCCTCTTCCTACTCATGACATGCCATGGGAATCCATCTCAATGGACTACATGTCAGGCCTCCCATCCACCAAGCGGGGAAATGACTGTGTTTTTGTGGTTGTTGATCACTTTTCTAAGATGGTGATTCTGGTTGCCTACAAGAAGAGCATCACAGCAGAGGTCACTGCTAAGCTTTTCTTTGAACGAGTCTAGGTACATTTTGGAATCCCACAAACCATTGTCTCAGATCAGGATAGTCAATTTCTCAGCACATTCTGGTCGAACCTCTGGTCATTGTTGGACACCAAGCTCACCAAATCCACGACCTTCCACCCCCAGACAGATGGCCAAACCGAGGTTGTAAATCGAATGATTGTGCATATCCTTCGCATGTATAATTCAAAGAACCCTTGCACATGGGATGGGAGCCTTCCCTATGTCCAACATAGCTACAACCGAGCCTTGCATAGCTCAACCGGCCACAACCCCTTTCAAGTGGGGTTGGGATTCCAACCATTGGATCCCATAGATGTTGCACTTTCCCTTGCAGTCACCTCTACTGAATCATCTCCTGCTCCAACTGAAGCTGACAAAGCCACCCGGTTCATTGAGCGGATCCAACACATCCACCAACATGTTTAGGATATCCTACAGAAGTCCAATGATAAGTACAAACAACTCCATGATCAACATCGGGTGCCGCATAAGTTTCAGGTGGGCGACAAAGTTTGGTTGCACTTGCAGAAAGAACGCCTTACAAGACCCCATCGGAAGCTTCACCCACTCCATTATGGACCGTACACTATCACCAAGGCTATGGGGGATAATGATTTTGAGCTCAACATTCCTCCTTTCCTTGGCCTACACCCAGTGTTCAACGTGGATCTCCTTCACCCTTATTTCCCACCATTATTGGACACCTCAGAAGTAGCAGAACAACTAACACCAACAGAGCTCAACCCCGATTGCATACAACATGCATCCAATGATCAGATCGTGGATAGACAAATCAAGGGCACTCGACAACAAAGCATCTTATTTCATTATTGAATAGAAAACTAGTTTTACTGTATCTCTGTTATTTTTTGTTAAGCACCTGTTAATAATCTGTATTCATTTCATTCTACTCATAAAATCCAGATCACCACTGCACTCTCCTAGGCTCCACCATGAACTGACTGAGAGTTTTGACAACAAAACAAATATCTGGCATGGTATTGACCAGATACATCAATGAACCGATCAACTGATGATATAAAGTGGAATCCACCAACTCTAAATCAGAAGAATGAAGCTTCTTCCATTTGGTAATCATAGGAGTGGTAATGGGCCTACTGTCCTCCATCTGAAATCTCCTTAGAATGTCACACACATACTTCCCCTATCCCATGAAGATGTGTCCAGGCTCCTGCCAAACCTCCAATCCCAAAAAATAGTGCATTAGTTTGATATCAGTCATATCGAACTCTGAAGCAAGGCTCTCCTTGCAACTACTAATGAGTCTCTCTGCCCCTGTAATGAATAGATCATCCACATATAACAAGAGAATGAGAGGATCCTCTCCAACCACAATGTAGTATAGGTTGGGATCTACCTCACTCTTCTTAAAACCCAACTGCTGCAAATAGTGATCCGGATTTTATGAGAAGAACGAAATGACTACATATTATTAACAAGTTCTTAACAAAAAATAACAGAGATACAGTAAAACTGGTTTTCTATTCAATAAGGAAATAAGCTGAAACTGTAAAATGCAGTGGAACAAGCTTGCTGGAATGGCGGCGGCTTATCTCTAAGAAGAGATGCGACGGCTGTGCTCATTCGCAAGAAGATGATTACAATGAGGATTTGAAGGCCTTTCTAAAATAAACAAGAATGCCAAAAACCCTAGACATCCAAAAACCTAACCTTAGGAGATGAAGCACCAAAAGTCATGTGGGCCCCATTTGGGTAAGTTAGTACATCAACTTCCCGGGGTCGTAACTTTTGCATACGATCTCCATTTTAGGCGTGTGATAGCCCATTGGAAAGGTATCATCGAGGAGATTCATTTTTGGTTCTCAATAATGACTTTGACTATAATTTAGAAGCTCGATCCTGACAAACCTTTATTTAGGCTCTCAAAATGGCCCCAGAAATTAAAACTGCTAAAAATAGTAAATTGCCAAAATTGTCAGAAAACTGTTTTGAGCTAGTTGGAAAAGGTGAGTGGCCATTGATATCTAGCTAGATCAATCCTACCTTCTTAGGAAGAAATGGTTTCCATTGCATTGAGTTCCCCCATCAGATACGAAATTTTTTGCTGAATTTGGCCCCGGGTGAGCCACTTGCTGCCCTACTTTGATGACTTGATAAAACTGGATCCTTTGTTGTCGAGTGAAATTAATATGTGTGTCCACAATATGATCAATGGATGCCTATTGTATGCATTCGAGTTTGAGCTCTATTGGTTTCAGCTGCTCTGCTACGTCTGAGGTGTCCAATAATGGTGGGAAATAAGGGCGAAAGAGATCCATGTTGAACACTGGGTGCAGGCCAAGGAAAGGAGGAATGTTGAGCTCAAAATAATTATCTCCCACAACCTTGGTGATGTTGTATGACCCATAACAAAGTGGGCGAATCTTTCGATGGGGTCCTGTAAGGCGTTCTTTCTGTAAGTGCAACCAAACTTTGTCACCCACCTGAAACTTATGTGGCACCCGATGTTGATCATGGCGCTGCTTGTACTTGTCATTGGACTTCTGTAGGATATCCTGAACCTATTGGCAGATGTGTTGGATCCACTCAATGATCTGGGTGGCTTTGTCAGCTTAAGTTGGAGCAGGAGATGAGTCGATCAAGGTGACCGCAAGGGGAGGTGCAACATCTATGGGACCCAATGGTTGGAATCCCAACCCCACCTGAAAGGGGTTGGCTGGTTGAGATCTATAGGGCTCGGTTGTAGCTATGTTGGACATAGGGAAGGATCTCATCCCATGCGCGAGGGTGCTTTGAATTATACATACGAAAGATATGTACAATAATTCGATTGACGACCTCGGTTTGTCCATCTGTCTGGGTGTGGAAGGCCATGGATTTGGTGAGCTTGGTGTCCAACAATGACCAGAGGCTCAACCAGAATGTGCTGAGAAATCATCTGTCCCGATCTGAGACAATGGTTTGTGGGATTCCAAAATGTACTCAGACTCGTTCAAAGAAGATCTTGGCAGTGGCCTCTGCTGTGATGTTCTTCTTGTAGGTAGCCATAATGATTGCCATCTTAAAAAAGCGATCAACAACCACAAAAAAAAATTCATTTCCCCGCTTGGTGGATGGGAGGCCCGACATGTAGTCCATTGAGATGGATTCCCATGGCCTGTCATGAGTAGGAAGAGGGGTGTATAGGCCCTATTTCTTAGTGGTTGGTTTGGCAATAGCGCAGGTAGTGCAGGACCTGATATAATTGCTGACCTCTTGTCAAAGTTTTGGCCAGTAGAAATGTTTTTGTAGCATCGCCACTATCTTTTCGACGCTAAAGTGTCCTGCCACCTGACTGTAGTGGGCTTCCCAGATAAGATTTGCTCGCTTTCTTGATGGAACACAAATATAGCCCAGACGACACAACAACCCATCCTAAAGATGGAAATTATTGACAATTGCATTTGCACCCAACATTTGGTAGGTGGTGGCGAAGTCCGGGTCTGTCTCATAGAGTTGGGGCCATCCAAAGGTCTCATGGCTGCAGGAGTCTAGCACCATGGTGAGTGTCACGACTGGCGGTTTTTTGAGGCAATCAACGACGCGATTAGTGCTTCTTGTTTTATACTTGATGTTGAGGTGGAATTGTTGCAAGTATGTGGACCACTTTTGATGGCGATAATTCTGCAATTTTCCTTGTGTATGCATGAACTGGAGTGGCTTATGATCAGTTTGGATGACTGTCTCCTTCCAAATAATGTAATGTCTCCACTGGCGATAGGCTTGCACAATGTAGTACATTTCTTTGTCATAAGTAGGTTACTTATGGACAACATCTGATAGTGTCTCACTATGATAGGCCACGGTGTGGCCGTGCTTAGTAAGAACGATGCCCACCACATAGTCTGAAGTATCTGTCTCAATCTCAAAGGGCTGTTGCAGGTCTGGTAGTGAAAGAATTGGAGCTAAGCACAAGTGTTGCTTCAAATCCTTGAACGCTTGTTGTTGGAACTGACCCCATGAAAATTTCTCCTTACCACCACCTCTGGTTATTTGGCTAAGGGCCCATGTAATATGGGAGAATCCCAACATGAACCTGCGGTAGAAATTGGCAAGGCCTAAGAAGCTCTGAAGCTCAGTGAGTGTGGTTGGGGCTGGCGAGTCACGAATGACTTGGATCTTGGCTAGATCCACATGTACGCCATGCTGATCAATTATGTAGCCCAGGTAATGGAGCCTGTCCATGTAGAAGGAGCATTTTTTCAAGTTGACATATAGCTTGTGCTGCCGTAGGGTGTGCAGAACCTGCTGAATATGTTGCAAGTGTTTGGCCCAAGTCTTGTTGTAAATGAGAATGTCATCCAGATACACCACTACAAAAGTATTGGTGAATGGTCATAGGATGTCGTCCATCATCCTCATGAAAATGGCTGGAGCATTTGTCAAACTAAAGGGCATGACCAACCATTCAAAAAGACCTTCCTTTGACTTGAAGGCAGTTTTCCATACATCTGTCTGTTCTATCGGGACCTGGTGGTAGCCAGATTTCAGATCAATCTTACTGAAGTATTTGGCCCTCATGAGTTGATCAAGGAGGTCATCGATTCGGGGAATTGGGTACCGATTTCTGACTATGATTTTATTCAGAGCCCGATAATCAATGCAGAGTCGCCAAGTTCCATCTTTCTTCTGTACCAACACGATTGGGCTCCCGCAAGGTGATGAGCTGGGACGGATGTGCCCCTTGTGGATAAGTTCTTGGATCTGTCACTTGATCTCCTCATTCTCTAACAGAGAGAGGTGATAGACTGTCCCATTGAAAAGCGATGCATCGAGGGTCATATCGATGGGGTGCTTGACCTGGCAGTGCAGAGGTACCCCGGTAGGTGAGGAGAAGATATCTGAGTATTCTTCCATGACCTTATCTACATGCTTCTGCTGTGTGGAGAGGTCGACCACAGAGACCTTGGATGTGGCTGTGATATTTCACTTATTCTGAGAGAGAATCATGAAGAAGACAAACTTCCCCGTCTGAGAGATGACCTTTCTCAATTTCTTAGCAGGGATCAAGGAAATAGCACTAGGTGGGACTACCTCGGGTATCATGTACAATTTCTTGTTCAAAGTAATAATAACACTACGAGGCCTAGACTCATATATAGCATGACGTTTCCATAAATAAGGTTGTCCCAAAAGAACATCACAAAATTCGAGAGGAGCGACATCAAACAATACCTCGTCTTTGAAGGGCTTGATGTCGTATGACAGTTGGCACTGTTGGTTGGCGCAGAGATCGCTTCCTTGGTGGAGCCATCCAATGGTGTAGGGTTGTGGGTGTGGTGTTGTTGGCAGGGCCAACCGCTTGATGACCTCTGTTGAGATGAGGTTCTTCTAGCTACCGCTTTCCACGATGAAGTGCAGTGGGGTGCCTTTTACCCACAACTGTGAATGGAGGAGGCATTCTCCTTCTTCTGGCTCATCTGGTTCACTTGGTTGGAGCTTGGTGGTAGCAATAGTGGCACTAGGTTTCGTGTCAATGATCCATCTTCCCCTTTCTGGTTCTATCTCAGAGTCTGAACCTGCATCTGATTCAAAGTTTTTCACTTCAGCCACCATCGACTGCTTTGAGTGCCAGTCAACAATGTTATGCTAAGGGATCTTATGGAAGTAGCACCACTTCCCGGTATATTTCTTTGTCTTTCTGGTGTCCTTCTTTGCTTGCGGCTTGGACTGGTTGTCCTGATACTGTCCATCTTTGCTCTGTCCTTTGTTCTGTGGGTTGGGGCCGCCCTTTCCTGGCTTTTGTTGTGAGGGGTTCCTAGGTCAGAATTGCCACGTCTTTTGTTTGAGCTTTTGCTCGATTTTGACGGCATATCGGTAGGCCACGCCCAAGGATGAGATGTCCAAAATTTCATTTCCATCTGGATGTATCTATGCAAAGTGCCGTGATACTTGAGCACCAGATGTCGCTCTGAATATTTGATACCCAACTTGGTGCGCAAGGTATGAAAGATATTCGTGAAGTCTGGCACTGCTTGGTCTCTTTCTTACCACAGTGTGGTCCATTTGGTATACAATTCGTCATAACTTCCAACATGGTAGTATTGTTCCTTAATAACATCGCTAAAGGAATCCAGGTGGTTGTGACTGAAAATAATGAGGGTTCCTCTGTTTCCTTTTTCTCACAGAAAGTTTCCCACCAATCTTTGACATGGGGAACGACTTTGAGGAGCGCAAAAGTAATCTTTTCTCTATTCGAAAAGTTATGGACAGAAAAATACCCTTCTAGTAGATTCAACCACTTGTATACAACATCTGCGTCTATCTGATCTTCAAATATAGGAATATCGAAGTTTATTTCTACCTTGAAGGGGGTGGTGTCTCCGCTCTAAGAAGATGCATCACCTGTTGGTAGTTGTCGAAGGATTTGCATGAAACTATCCATCATCTCGTTCCTTTTTTGTGTGAGGGATTTCTCAATCAATAGTTTGAAAGGATCTCCTGTCCCGTCATCTTTCTTTTCTCCTGCCATGAGAGGTCGCTTGGGTGTGCAAGAGATTTTGTCCTCAAGAGAAACAAGCTTGAGACCCAACTCTTTGTACTCTGACCTTGTTGGGGACATGCATTAAGATGACAAGGAGTAGACTGCTTTGATACCACTGATCTAGATTTTATGAGCAGAACAAAATGACTATAGATTATTAACAGGTGCTTAACACAAAATACCAGAGATACAGTAAAACTGATTTTCTATTCAATAAGGAAATAAGCTGAAACTGTAAAATGCAGTGGAACAAGCTTACTGGAATGGTGGCGGCTTATCTCTGAGAAGAGATGTGACGACTGCGCTCATTCACAAGAAGATGATTACAATGAGGCTCTGAAGGAATTTTTAAAATAAACAATAATTCCAAAAACCCTAGACATCCAAAAATCTAACCCTAGGAGATGAAGCGCCAAAAGTCATGTGGGCCCCATTTGGGTAAGTTAGTACATCAATTTCCCGGGGTCGTAACTTTTGCATACGAACTCCGTTTTAAGCGTGTGATAGCCCGTTGGAAATGCATCGTCAAGAAAATTCATTTTGGGGGCTCAATCATGCCTTTGCCTATAATTGAGAAGCTCTATCCTGAAAAACCTTCATTTAGGCCCTCAAAATGGCCCCGAAAGTTAAAACTGCTAAAAATAGTAAATTGTCAAAATTGTCAGAAAACTGTTTTGAGCTAGTTGGAAAAGGTGGGTGGCCACCGATATCCACTTGGATCAAAAAGGCATCAATCCTTGAATACCAAGCTCTAGGAGCTTGTTTCAACCCATACAATGCCTTCTTCAGTCTACACACATGAGAATATCTCCCATGCACCTCAAAGCCTAATGGCTACTCAATATACACCTCCTCCTATATAAGACCATTCATAAATGCGGTATTCACATCCATCTAGTGGATCTTCCAACCCATCTCTGCTGCAATGGAAATCACCAATCTGATCGAGGTATATCTAGAAACCGACGTAAATGTCTCATCATAATTGACTCCCTCAACTTGTGAAAACCTCCGAGCCATAAAGCAAGATTTGTGCTTCTCAATGCTTCCATATGCAACATGATCTAGTTTATAGAGCCACCTGGAAGTCACCACTAACTTCCCCTCAGGTCTAGGAACAAATTCCCAGACATCGTTCTTCATGATGGAATTATACTCTTCCATCATGGCATCTCTCCAAACCTGTCTACTACTAGCCTCCTCAAAAGTGGAAGGCTTTGACTCCTGAATACTGCTCACCATCGCAATGTAGATGAAAAACCTCTCAGGAGGTTTACTCTCCCTCACTGTCTGTCTGGGATTCCCCATTGAACCCCGTGCCTCCCTCAAAGTATCCTGAAGCCACTTGGGCTTCCTCCTCTCTGAAGTAGTGTCCCGTAGAGGGGACTCTCCCTGCTTAACCCCATCTCTTGTAGACTGTGATCCTAAAGTATACTCTGGAGTACCCAAGCCTAAAACCTGTGGACAAGTAGCCTCCGAACCTGAACCATGTGGCCCTATCACCTGTGAACCCGTCATCATCGAAACTGGTGGCCCCTAACTCTCTGTCACTGTAGTTTACTGTAGAATCACCTGAATCTGAGGTGAAGACTGCTCACCCCTCTCTGTCCCTCTAGACTTCGTAAAGGCTCCGTCCTCCTCAAATCTGACATCCCTCCTTAAGACAATCTTCCTCAAGGAAGGAAGGTATATACATAAAGACTTTGAAGTCTCACTGTACCCAACAATGATCCCTCTCTCTGCTATGGGTTCTAGCTTTGTCCTCTTCTCAGAAGGGACATGTAAATAAGTGATGCACCCAAAAATCTGAAAGTGCCCCACCTCAGGATTCTTCCCAGAAAAATCCTCCTCTGGATTCATGCTCCCCACAACCTTGTGAGGACTCCTGTTCTGCAGATAAATTGTAGTGTAGCATGCTTCAACCCAAAGAAATAGTGGCAGCCCCTGATCATGTCGCATGGCTCTCACAACCCCAACAATGGCCCTTTTCTTCCTCTCAACAACCCCATTATGCTGTGGGTTGTAAGGAACAATCAACTCTCTCCTAATGCCCTCTCCTGGACAAAATTCCATGAACTCCTTGGAGGTATACTCATCCCCATTGTCTGTTCTCAGAACTCTGATTTTCTTCCCTGTCTGGTTCTCCACAAGGGATTTGAACTCTTGGAACCGACTGAAGACCTGTCCTTTGGTCTTCATGAAGAAAATCCAAGATTTCCGTGAGAATTCATCAATGAATATAACATAGTATAGAAAACCAGTCAACGATGTCAAAGACATTGGGCCACACACATATGAATGAATAAGATCAAGGATCCCTACTGCTCTACTGTCACTGATAGAAAAAACATTGTTGGTGTACTTTCCCAAAGCACACCCCTTGCACAACTCCCTTGCTCTGTACTGAAATCTAGAACTCCAAACACCATCTCCCTCAGTACTCTCAAAGCCCCATGGTGCAAATGTGTCGTCCTCCTATGCCATAGCTCACATAGGTCACTACTGTTGGTAGTATGAATCAATACTTTGGCTGGATGGAACATAAGCTTATACAAATTTTCATGTCTAGTCCCAATCACTTTGGCCAAAGTGATACTAGACCCCTGTTGATGTTTGGACAACATAGGGAAGACATTCTCTAAAGATAATAATTAATAATATAATTACTATTGATTATTAAATATAGTATATATAATAAGTAAATAATAATAATAAATAGTTATTGATTATTCAAGGGACGCATCCTTTCATGGATGGTCACCTTATGTTCCCTATATATGGAACACTCATCATTGTAATAATACATTGAATATTGATCATATCTTATATGATGTAAAAACAACATGGTATCAGAGCAGGACTGGGCTGACTCCCTCATGGGAGGGCCCAGGTAAATATAAACCCATCCATTGGGACAAAAGAGGCATCGGATGGTCGAGAGACAATCCCATCAATGATATTGATGTTACATCCACGGGGCTTCGAATCTTGAGATTGCATGGATACACTATATCCCAACGTAAATGAAAATGTTGATGTACAGAGGTATATTTAGCTAGAAATTGTGCCATCAGCCAAATCCTTGAATTCTTTCACGCTGTTGAATTCTGCAATCAATAGTTAGAGTCACGTTAAATGTCTATCGTTTCTCACACCTTGCATTTTCGGGAGAAACGGTCATGGCAAAAGAAAAAATCTGTACTGAAAGGTATATGTGGAACGCTTTGAAAGATCTGGATCTGTGGACGTCAATGAATTGCAGTGCCCTTCAGGGGAACTTGGTTTATGCACACCAACTGTTTGACGAAATTTCTGAACGAAATGTGGTCTCATGGAATGCGATGGTTGTGGGATATGCACTGTATGGGTATGGCAGTGAGGCATTGAGACTGTATAATAAGATGCGACAGTCCAGTATGAAACCCAATAAGTTTATGTTTCCAAGAATTCTTAGAGCATGTGCACGCATAGTTTCTCTGGGCCAGGGCAAACTACTACATGCCTGCATTATCAAAACTGAGAATGAGCCTAACATCATTTTGGAAAGTGCCATTGTTGATATGTATGTGAAATGCGGCACCATTGAGGATGCACACCAAGCGTTTGATAAAATGCCTGAAAGAAATGTTGTCTCATGGACTGCCATCATTGCTGGGTATGGTAGGCATGGTGATAGCAAAGAGGTTTTTGTGCTCTTTGAACAAATGCAGCAGCTTGGGTTGAAGCCCAATTATGTCACCCTCCTGGCCATTCTAAATGCTTGCAGCCATGATGGCTTAGTGGATGAAGCTTGGCACTACTTCGAATCAATTCATCGATATTATCACATCAAACCTAGAGTGGAGCATTATTCCTGCAGAACGGGTTTGTTCATGAAGCCTTCAACTGTAGAGAGCTTATTA
>ML794637.1:668837-682527 GCA_009831015.1 Picea engelmannii
GATTTGTTTTGACATCTCTAATTTGACAATTTCTAGAATAAAAAATCATATAATTCCCTTTATCACAAGTTTGACTTACACTCAATAAATTGTGTTCCATATCCTCAACCAACAAAACATTTTCAGCCATAATATTTTTGTTATTCAGACACACAGTACCTCTTCCAATTATCCTAGCTGATTGTTCATTACCAAAAGTAACTGTACCTTCTTTTCCTTCATCCAACGTGACAAAATTATGTTTTATGCCTGTCATATGTTTTGAACATCCACTATCCACACACCATTTTACTTTATGATCAACCTGTAAAGCTAGAGTGCATTTTTCAGATTCTAAATGGTCACTTTTCTTTTTCGAACATCTAGCTTTCAGATTAGTGTAATTAGGTTCAATAGATTTCTGAAAGTTCATTGGACAGTTTCTTGACACATGTCCAAAATTATTACACCTATGACATTCACCCTCAAACCTTAAAACATCAAATCCGTTATAGGAATTATTTACACTGTTTATAATGGTTCTATAATGTCTTCTTCCATAATCAAACCTATATTTGTCATGATTGTTATGTGCAAATATGTTTCTTGAAAAGGCATTACAAAAAGAAACTTTATGTCCATACTTGTAACAAAAGAAACAATAGCCATCAAACCTGTTCCGGTACATGTCATAGCTTCTTCTATGTACTGTTGAAGTCTGATTTCCTTCTTTCTTTACTGATTCCATCTGATTTCTAGTGTTTTTCACATTTGTATGTCCTGTACCTGCTTTTTCGAAACTTGTACTAATACTTGCTTTAGTAACCTCGGATTTATAACCAATTCCAGTTTTGTCATTTGTTGGTCTTTGATTACTAATAATCTATTTCAAAATATTTGAGCTATCATCCATGTTATTTTCTTGTACCTTCTTTCTTAATGAAACAACTTCAAGTTTCAGACCTTCATTTTCCTTATATTTTTCTACAAGCAAATTGTTTAGTGCTTCCTCAGTTACTCTAGCTTCTTCTGTTTTGAGATTTAAATCAATTATCATAGTTTTAGTGCTTTCAATCAACTTGTTATATTTTTGTATCTCATTTTCAAGATTCTTAATTTCTTCTTTGAAATGTTTACATTCTCTTCTTACCTTTCCAAGTTCAGTCAAAGCACTTACAAGCTCAGCTTCCAGATCAGCTTCAACTTCTTGTTCTTTACTAAATTTATCATTCTGATTTTCTATAGCCATAAAAAGTCTTATATCTGAGCTAACATCACTTTCATCTGATTCTGAAGAGTCACTATCATCTTTAATAAATAGTCTTTTCTTTTTATATGAGTTTCTTTGAAAAGACTTCTTATACTTGTTCTTGTATTCTTTTCTCTTTCTATTGCTTTCTTCTTCACCATCAGAATGCTTATTGAAAGGACACTTGGAAGGAAAATGTCCTATTCTACCACAACCAAAACATTTAAGAGGAAGCTTTCCTTTGTATTTTCCAGTACCCTTTTTTTCAATTTTTTGACAAAATTAGCTTCTTCCATATCCTCTTCTGAATCCTCAAAATTGTTGGTTTCTGCTTCAACCTTTTTCTTGTCCTTCCTTGTTTCCTTGAAAGCTGCTTCTTTCTTGGAAGAATTCTCACCAGAGGTCCTCATCTCATATGCTATTAGTATCCCATGTAGTTCATCCATTTCTAAAGTAACAAGATCAATTCTTTCTTCTAAAGCATATATTTTTGGCTCAAATCTTATAGGTAGAGATCTAAGTACCTTTTGTACAATATTATCATTTTTAACTTTTTCTCCTAGACCTCTCATTGTATTAACTACTTCATCAATACGAAGGAAATAAGTTGCTATATCTTCAGATTCTTCCATTTTTAAACTTTTAAATTGACTCCTATATGACTGTAACTTAGCATTCTTCACCTTAGTATCTCCTTCATAAACATTTTTCAGCTTGTCCCATAATTCTTTTGTTGACACACAATGCATAACCTTAATAAATTATGACCCTTCTAAACCTCCAAGTATTGCATACATAGCTTTGGAATTGCTTCCATAAAGTTTCTTACCTACAACATCTGTTGCAATGGTTGTTGGAACACTATATTCATTCAACATAGCTTGCCAAACATTTACTACTTGAGCTTGCAAAAACAATTTCATCCTGATACTCCAAAATGCATAGTTATGTCCATCAAATAGAGGTAATCCATGTTGTTGGAGCCGCCTTTGTTTTTTAGCCTTTTTTAAATTTTATATCTTAATGCTTGAAATTGAAAGCTGGTTTTGGTATTTTCCTTTATTTTCCCCAAAATCTCAGAAGTCTCATCGCGCAAGCAGCGACGATTATCATACTCTTAAGGCAAGATTTTTTTTTTTTTATCGTTTAAACGAGTCTCTCATTTTTTACCTCGGGATGTCGCATGTTGGAAATTATAGATCACATAGTTTACAAGTCCCAAGGGGAGAAACGGCGAAATAGTTTTAAAAAGTTTACCCAGATCAGTACCGAGAGTAAATATACTCTAAACCATAGTTTAGCATCATCGGGATTTCATGTCTCGGCGTTTGCTAGCTCCAAAAATCTTACCGTCATAACCCTGATAGTCGAAACCGCGAGATTCTTGTTTTAGTAACCCAGGTTAATGTTAAAGGTAAAAAGCTTAGCCGCGGTTAAGCTCTGTCGGGAATTTGCAACTCGGCATGTTTTCCCTCAAAAGATATACCTTTGAAGCCCCGAGTCGCGAAGTCGCGATATAAATAAAAATGTAATTAATTAAACACTTAATCCTGGTTATGTTTTTTATTAGCCAAAGCTAATAATCGTAATCTCGGGTTTTAGAGGTTTAAAGGGTTAAAGTGAAAACTCCCAATGAGGCGAATGCCGAAAGATTAATTAAATTTTAAAAAGGCCTGATTAATTAAGCTAAGCCAACATTTCCAGTGTTTTAATACGAAAATTAATATGCACAATCTACGAGGAAATTTTAAACTTTCCTTGTGCCAACTTGCTTTACGAACTGCCAAAATCTATGACATTAATTGGAAATGAGGCGAATCGACAAGTAAGGATTTGGTTTTTATTGCTAAATTTATATTTAAGAACGATTTGACCGTTCTGTCCCTAAGGACGACCTAGTTTTAAATGGTCGAAGACATGGATATTTTATTTGTTGTCACAAATTTCATTTCTATTCTATGCAGAGCAAAATTTTCTCGAACGAACTAATTTCTGTATGTATACATATTTTTATCGCAGGAGAGCTAAAGTAGAATCCCCCGCCATGGCCCCGCGAAAAGCGTCTAAAGCCATTGTTGAGGTTTCAGGACAAGGTTCAGACAACATTTCTGATAATTCACCTTGAAGTGTCGACTCTGTTAGGACCTGGTCATATATTTCTGAGGTTCTATAGTCTGAATTGGTAGATGGTTCAGATGATTCCAGTGACAATGAAAAAGACGACCTAAGCACCAAATATAAGATCGTCGTCTAGGTTGAAATGCATAAAGTAACGGCTAGGCCACGTCTGCTCCCTTACTACGATATGGTTCGGTGGGCATTAGACCATGTAGATATACCAACCAGAACCATCGTCAACGAGTAGAGAGTCACTACTGAGACTTTCAAACTCGAACAATTGAAGGCTATGTACAAGTTCCCTAACGTGTCAGACTTTACATACAATGTCGAATTCCTGGAAAATTTTAAACAAAAGGAATGTGTGCAATACGACAAGAGTATGTCCAGTTTAATCAAAGATTGGGTTTCACACCCTGCGAAGTTCACGGCGGACAGTAATGGTGTATATTCAATATCTTCTCTGGAACCACAGTTCAAATATGTAGCTATGATGACTTGCAGATTATATGGGAGAGAGGACACCACACATTTTTTCCTTCAGTGGGTGCCTCTAATCCATACAGTCGCCGAAGGCTGTTCCTTCAACTGGGCTAAACTACTATCTGATAGTTTGACCAGTCGAGTTACAGAGTATCGAGCACAGAAGGAGAGCGGAAAGATCGCTTCATTCTTTATGTCCGCATATATCATGGATTCCGTGTGTTTTCTGACGCCTTTTCCCTTAATGAGTTGGAGCTAGACTCCATCGGAGGTTGAGCCCATCCACGTCTACCATTCAAAGCTATGGGAAAACAAAGCTTCAGATTTTGTGTATGAAATCTTTAACTAGGTAATGGTACCGCTGCATGTCACTATCTTCGGCCACCCGCCACCCAGGATCTCAGACAGTATCACGGTAAATCTGAGCAGTATAGCCGACTAGTACGTGGAAGTAGAATTTTCATATCTCAGGGTTTTCGACGCTTCTATTCCTCCGCATGCCTTACCATTATTCATACCCGATAGGTTGGCTTGTCGTGAGATTGCCAGGAAAACCGTAATCGGTGGCGTAAGCAAGGAACTTAAGGGATATTCTAAGAAGGTATGTCCACCTTTTCCTATTCATTTAAATTCCTATTCTTTGTTAGATTTCAGGCATGCTAAAGCTGAGGCAACAACCCTGGAAGACTTGAAATTGGTTCATGTCGAATTCAAGAAGCACGATCCACATAGGGTCATAAGTAATCACTTAGCTAGTTGCGGGCTTAAAAGGTTTGAGCACAAAAATTCACCCTCGGATGACATTTTTCGAGGCACGAGATCTTATGCCGAGGTTTTGTCCTAGATACAAGCCCTGGCGCCCAAAGAGAGGGCCGATGTTTTAAAATTCCAAGAACATCGGCGGAGTTGTCTTCCCCCAGTATTGCGGCGTGAGAATCCAATAACAACAGAGGTGCAACAAAAAGAAGTCGAAGGCTCCAAAGATTCATCACCCAGACAAGAAGAACACCAGGACAGGGAAGAGCAAACTGGAAGCCCGAAACTAGAAATGAAAACTCTCGATCCGCCAAAAAAGCCGACTCCAGTGGCCACTCCAGGCCAATCAACTAAGCAAATTGGAAATCCCATTGCCTCCATTACTTCCTTACAGTCAACTAAAGGGAACATAGACGCAGGGTGGATTTTCAATGAAGAATTAAGACCTATAAGGATGGAAGAGCTCCCTCCAAATGAGTTCTTTTTTGATAAAAAGAGAAAAGCTGTGGTAAAAAGAGAATTCTATCAAGAAGTAGGATCAACGACCAAAAAATTTAAGGTGTTGACCGACGAGAAAGATATGAAGAAAGAAGAATTTGCGATAGAAATAGTTGGAACATTAGGGGCGTTTGCTATGGCAAACCAATTTTCAGTCGGGGTTTTGAAAAATCAACTGAAGTGAAAAAATTGCCTCATCAAAATCTTAGAAGCTAAACTAGCCATAGCAGAGGAAGCTGCCAAGGACCAGGCGAACACAGGAATAGAACAATCAAGAATGGGTGATAAAAAGGAAATCGAGCTGCTCAAAGCTAAGCTCGAACAAGTAGAGCTGGTAGCTCATACTAGTCAAATACAGGTAGGCTAGCAAAGAGACTTGATAGGGCAGCTACAGGTTAGATTAGAGTTCGTTGAAAGCCAAGTTATAAATATCGGGATATTCCAGTCCCAGGCTATGGAGATTCGGAGTAGAGTTTATGTAGCCCAATGAAGTTTACTTGCCAAGGTAGAGACGATTCGGGACAACTGCCTGCTTATTGATCAAGTATTGGAAAACTTATCTGTCAGAGAGAGAGAAGCTAGAGCAGCTCGGGTCGCATTTCAAGAGGCTGTAATAGCTACAACAAACAGGTAATCGGAAAATAGTTATGAGTTTTCCATTTCGGAACAGACCCGAGGTAATATTTTGTTGAAAGAATGGGAACGCAAGATATCAGAAGGCAAATTGCAAGCCAAGAAGGTAAGGAAATCCTGTGAAGAGGCTTTTGGTTCTATGGATGGAAATCAAAATCTGTTAGGCATTGATAGCGAGAGCAATGTTGAGACATTGAACCAAATGAATATGGTGAAACTCTCGCTTGATATAATTGAGAAAGAAGAAAGAGATTCGACCGAAGTCTCACAAGTAACTCTGGCAGACATAGTTCAAATAGATAAATGGATTATTAAACCAAGTGTGCGATTGTGCACTATCGACACCATAGACCGACAGATGGAAGAAAGGTTACCACAATTAGTCAGAGATTGTTATATTTTTGAGGCCAATTGTCAAGCGGAACCTTCTAGGTTGATATCTCGGCTGGTGGAAAAATGTGTCACTTGTATTGAGCATGCAAAGGGGCAGGCTTCTGGTACCAAATAAAGACAGAGATAAACAAATGAAATGATTGATCTCCTTCTTGTTGTAACTGAAAATCCTGGAACGATTGAGATTCCATCATATGTAAATTTGTATAAATATACAATAGAAGGAAGGAACAAGGGCTGGACCTTTTTGGGTCGATTGTAATAGAGATTTTCTCCCTCGAGAGTTAATACAAAGCAAATCCGAAGATTCTCGATTCCGTCACGACTGTGTTATGAGTTTGTTTCCTTGTATTTCATATTTAATTTCATTTCATACATGTGTCTGATGAATGTTTCACTATAACTTAGTACAACCTCTACTATAGTGAATTAATTTTAGTTTTCTATATTGTTTACCGTTTTTCCTCTATACCGGCTATCAGCAGGTATAAGACCAGTGAACACTTTAGATTTCTATATATATTTTATGCTTCATCAGGTTATTTATTTATCTTTTTCTTCCTCTGTTTACAAGTGAGATTCTCCCTTGATATGAGCCTTACATGATAAACAACTTAATGTTTTCTTACACCTCATACACATTTATTGAAATATAACTCAGTTATGGGAAAGGGCCTTTGGTTTGCACCCTATTTTCACTACCGGAGCTATAAACTCTCCTTTATACGACTGAAATCGAGATAGCATCTAAAAAGTTTTGAGATTTTCTTATCATTCTATTCCTCTATGATTGTCCCTGTGACAAGACAACCTAATATTGAACCCAGACTATCAGATCAAATAGATATTGCTTTGAATATTTTTGATACTATTATTAAAACAACCACTACCCGGGTAGAACATGAATGTTCGTGGGCAACGATTGAAAGGGACATAAACATCCAGGAACAGTTGGAAGCTAGACAACAACCTAGAAATCAGCCCTAGCTTCCCTTGCCGAAGGTCGACATTTCATCCTTCTCTACCCCTTACTCACTTTCGGATGCCTAGACACTGTACTTCTAAGCCTTATGTACAGACTATGGAACAACATCCTTTTGGCGCCGTTTCCGGGGACCGATGTTACGAAATCTTTTTCCCTGGGAAAATGACATTTTTTCGTTGAAAGTGTCACCCTTTGATAGTGAACAAAGAGTGCACACCTTTTAAAGGCTTTCCAATCTTTCACTTGGAGACTCCACGATTAATAAGCTGGCATCTGGTCGAAGGAATACCAGGCAAAACCTGGATGGTAAACAGACCACACCCGTTACCATTCTTGAGAAGATTTTAAAGGCGAGAGGCTCTCTTAAGCCAACCCGTGCAGTCTATCAGCTCAAATACCCACAACTGAAGACCAAGAGTTCTTATGAACCTTCAACTTCATGCATCCCTCTTTTCGACACTAAGGATCTAACATCAAACTGCTCCGAAGTTAGAAGTGAAACCCGTCCGATAACCTTTGTAGTACATAAAGGAAAAAGTCCTGTAGAAAATTCATCTGCTGTTGATATATCGTCGACTCTTCAGTTAAATTTCGCGACCTCACCCAGTATTGAAGAATATTTCACACATCCAGTTTCCACACCTATTGGTTCTCTTGATTACATCTCTTGCAAGTCCGAAGAGCCAAGCCCTTGCATCCCTTACCAATCATCCTCGGATTTTTCGCCTTGCGAAGGAAGTAAAGATTCACTTTTAATATTCCAAAACCCCCTTTACAACTTTCCACTAATATCGATGGCAGCTGCCGAAGGAGGTGGTGGGGGTCCTCCTGGAGGAGGAGGTGGAGGTGCTCCTGGGGGAGGAGCTAGAGGTCAAGGGCCTACCCCCCCTCCCAGAGTGTTTGCTAAAGTGGTAGCAAGATATGCTCCTTTGGTATTGCCCGTTCCTCTGCACGACCTTCCCAAAAATTATATAAAAAAATTGCCAAAATTCACTGGGGAAGGAGATCTGACCGCGGCCAAACACATAAATTTATTTGATCAATTCGCAGACATCCTATGTATCGAACATGAAGATGTGTATTTGAGGCTTTTCGTCCAAACCTTCAAAGGTCAGGTCTGAACTTGGTTTCAGAGTCTACCTGCAGGATCTATCTTGTCCTATGATGCCTTGGAATATGCTTTCCTTAGACACTGGGGTGAAAGAAAGGACCAACTATACTATTTAACCGAGTTTGGGTCTTTAAGAAAAAATAATTTAGAAACAGTTATGGAGTTTATTCAAATATTCAACAAGCTGTATAACAAAATCCCAACCAAGGTTAAACAGTCCCAACCCACATCCAAAGTAACTTTCGTGGGGGCTTTCGAACCAGATTTTGCACTTATTTTATGGGAAAGAAGGGGAGCTACTCTAAACCGAATGCAATATGACGCTGTAGAAATTGAGTCAAATATGATGGCTTCTGGTAAGTTAAAAGCTAAAGTAGAAGCGGGAAACCGAGAAACTAGACGATTTAGAGAACAAGCAGGGCTGTCAGGGTCTAATAGATACACAGATGACAAAGTAGACGATATGGCTAGGATAATTAAGGAGCTATCTAATAAGATATCCAGGATGGAGCTAGAACAAGCCAAAGCCGATTCTTTCGCCAAAAAGGATTTCAGGAGGAATACCAATCCCCCAAACTAGCAAAGACAGATAAAAAACGAAGATCAGAAAATACAAACTCCCCTAAAGAACGAAAATTTTATAGGAGGGAATGATCTCCAAGATTTCGGAGATTTAGATGATGATGTCACGAACTTGGGTGATGACTGCACACAACCTTATCTGACTAGAGAGGATTATGAAAAATCTCTAAACACTCAACAATCGTCTATTAAGGGTGAAGAAAGAGATTATACTGACCTTTGTAGTTATCAAGAAGAAACCTATATGATAATGGTTGAGGTCCAAGCTAGGTATAACTTGAGATCTAAGAGTAAGCCCATTTCAACTACTCAACCTAAGAAAATTCTCCCAAGAGGTCAAACTTATGATCCTACCCTTGAAGAAACTGTGTTACCTAACAACAAATCGAAAGTAGTAAACGCGCAAGAACCCGAAGTAGACAAGGTCGAGACTCAAATAGAGGAAACCGAAGCAGCTAATACAAATACACCTTTAACCAAGATCATGAGTAATAAGGCAGTCCAGACAAATAAGTTGGAAAAGAAGGATTCAGAAGTCCCAACTAGAGAAACAAACAAGGTGAGCAGAGTTTTCAGTTTCGAAAATGACATAAATAAAATTAAGATACCAATTCCTCTGGTAGAGTTAGCGAAAAACCCAGTTTATTGAAAGCAAATTACCAAAATGATATGTGTTTCAGAGCTAGAAAGACAATCTGATGTTTTGAACCTGGAATATGATAAGCCCAACATCACTTCTGGTCCACATTTTGAAGGAGCCAAAGACACTTTTGCTCCCTTTTATATCACCTTAAACGTGTACGATCAACTGCTACATAATTGCATGCTAAACTCTGGAGCCTCACATAACGTGATGCCTAAAATTATTATGGATAGATTGGGCCTCCAAATCACCAGACCTTATGGATATCTTTACTCATTTGATTTGAGAAAATTTAAGTGCATGGGAATGATAAAGGATTTAGTAGTCACCCTGGCACAGGTCCCAGTTAAGAGCGTCTTGATGGATGTGGTCATTGCTGATATTCCCCCCAAGTATGGCTTATTATTGTCTAGGTCATGGGGAGCCAAGCTGGGGGGTTCTCTTCAACTAGATATGACATACGCCACGATTCCTGTGTTTGGTGGGAAATTTACTCGGTTGTACAGGGAGACGAGGTTAGCATATACAGTAAGCAACCCTCAAAATCCAAACAATTTCCCTATTTGCATTGTAGATCAAGATTTAGGAAATTGTATCTTATATTTTGATGACGGTTTAGATGGTTTCACAGAGGAAAATGATATAGAGAATGAAGATTCAGGTAACATGACCGAGGATATGTGTAGCACCGATATCTAGAAAATGTTTTTTGACAATGCCTTGTCATACGAAGGAGTTGGTGTAGGAGTGCTTTTTGTGGCACCCGAAGAAAGGTTTGCTGTCCCTTTTTTTTACAGACTACAATGGGATATAGATTATACTAACAATGTATGTGAATATGAAGCCTTGGTCTTAGGATTAGAGGCTGCCAGGAGGCTAAAAATAAAAAACCTAGAAGTATACGAAGATGCGGAGTTGATAGTCAAACAAATAAATTGGCAATACCAGGCCAAGCATCCCAGATTAAGATCATACAAAAATTGTGCGTGGGATCTAATGGAAAACTTTTTCTCGTCTGTAAATGTCCACTTCATCCCACACACATAAAACTTACAGGTTGATGCATTAGCTAAAGTAGCTTCAACTTTCACTCCTCCTACAACCTTTAAATTGAAGTATCACATAGAGATAAGACACAGACCATCTATACCGAATAATATCCAACACTAGTAGGTTTTTGAGGATGATGAACAAATTAAGAAGTTTCTTGAAGCAGTAGGCGAATTTTCCGAAACTCACGCGGATCAAGAAAATCAGAACGACCATATATGGATCATGCAAGAAGGGGAGGACGCTCAATATTTCCAAGACAAAATCGCAAATCATCGCATGCTGGTCCTAAAAAATAACCAGATTCCGAAAGGATTGATCCCTCTGAAAAGACTGTTTGATCAAAATGATGTACCTGTAAAATCCACTTTATAACCCCAACTAGAAGAGGTTGAGGACTGTGACATAGGAACCAAAGAAGAGTCCAGGATGGTTAAAATATCTAAACTCCTCCCACATAAAATAAAAGGCAAGTATAAGGACCTACTCAGACAATTTAAAGACGTTTCCGCCTGGTCTTATGCCGAGTTAAGAACCTATGACACTACTGTGATCGATCACAAGATACCTCTAAAGCCTGGGGTCAAACCTTTTAGACAAAATCTTAGGTAGATCAACCCCATTTTATTGCCTGTGGTCGAGAGAGAAGTGAAGAAGCTTTTAGAGGCGAAAATTATAGTACCTCTGAGATATTCTGACTGGGTGGCAAACCTGGTCCTGGTCAGAAAAAAGAGTGGGGAAATTAGACTGTGCATGGATTTAAAAAATCTAGATAAGTTCTCTCTTAAAGACAACTATCCACTGCCTAAAATGGATCACGTGCTAGAAAAAGGTAGTTGGGGCGAACAAAATGTCTACGATTGATGGTTTCTCTGGATATAATCAAATTGCCATGAATGAACAAGATAAAGAAAAAAAATCTTTTACTACCCCTTGGGGTACGTTCATGTATGATAAAATGCCTTTCGGTTTGATGAATGCAGGAGCCACGTTCCAACGCACTATGGACATCGCTTTCATCGGAGAGAGGGATAAGTTCGTAGTCATCTATCTTGATGATTTGACGGTTTTCTCCAAATCCGACGAAGAGCATTTGGTACATCTTAAACAAACATTCAAAAAATGTCGTAGGCTTGGTCTGTCCTTAAATCCCAAGAAATCACACTTCGCCATGCAAGAAGGTAAACTTTTGGGTCATATTGTATCTAGGGATGGAATTAAGATTGATCCTAAGAGGGTTGAAGCGATAGACACTATAAACAGTCCTAGAAATGTAAAAGAAATTCAATCTTTCTTAGGAAAAACAAATTTTTTACGAAGATTTATCCCAAATTTCGCTGAAATTGTAAAATTGATCACAGATATGCTGAAAAAGAACAGTGAAGTAAAGTGGACAATAGAGGGCAAAGCGTCGTTTGCACACATTAAGAAATCCATAGCCGAGGCACCTGTGTTGGCAAGCCCCAATTATCTAAAAGAATTTCTTATTTTCTCGTTTTCCTCCGAACACACGATTGCTGCGGTGCTCCTCCAAAAAAACGAAGAGCGTTTCGAATAGCCGATCGCCTTTTTCAGTAAGAGCCTCAGAGACACAAAACTTAAATATGATATAATAGAAAAACAAGCGTACGCCATGGTAAAAGCACTAAAGGCATTTAGAACATATGTATCACACTCCAAGATAATTGCATACGTGCCTACCAGTTCTGTGAAAGATATTTTGGTACAACTAGACAACGATGGGAAAGGAGGACAATGGCTTGCCAAGATTCAAGAATTTGACCTGGAAATCAAACCTACTAAACTGATAAAGGGACAAGGCCTAGCCAAAATTTTGGCTGAATCAAATCTTAGAGCTCTGGATATAAACTACCTGCAGGAATGTGAGGAATACATGAACATAAACGAGCTTGATGAGCAAACAAATACAATTAATATTGAAGAGAAGTTCATATCATCAGAATGGTACAGAAACATAGTATCCTACCTGCTGACTCTAAAATGCCCGAGTGAACTATTGCCATCAAAAGCCAGGACTTTAAATCTTTATGCGGTTAAGTATTGTATTGCCGAAAATCAACTATATTGGAAAGACCTACTCGGTTTCTTGTTAATCTGCTTAGTCAAATCTGAAACAGAAGGGGTTATAAGTGAATTTCACGAAGGAGTGTGTGGAGGACATCATGCTTGGAGGGCCACAACTTACAAAATTTTGAGGGCTGGGTATTATTGGCCAAAACTTTTCTCAGACGTTAACGCCAAGGTTCAAGCCTGTAACCCTTGTCAACTATTTGCAAGCAAACAGAAACTCCCGATGCTACCTTTAGTTTCGGTCAAAATTGAAGCCCCTTTTCAACAATGGGGGGTAGATTTTATAGGTGAGATTAATCCACATTCTAGCGCCCAACACAAGTGGATCTTAACTACCACAGACTACTTTACTAAATGGGTGTAAGTTATTCCAACCAAAAGGGTAACTGACTCAGTGGTAATAGATTTCTCAGAAGACAATATTTTGTCAATGTTTGGCTTCCCCCAAAAGATAGTTACAGATAATGCCCAAGCTTTCAAATCTATGGCTATGATCAGATTCTGCCAAAAGTATAATATCGTTCTTGGCCATTCCACAGCGTATTACCCCCAAGGAAATGGACTGGCCGAGTCGTCTAACAAGAGCCTGATCAATATAATTAAGAAAGTGTTGGATGAAAACAAAAAGTCTTGGCATGTGCATTTAAAGTACGCCTTGTGGGCAAGTCGCATAGGCACTAAAAAGTCTATCGACATTTCCCCTTTTTAGATGGTATATGGGACAGATGTGGTGTTACCTATAAATTTAGCGCTCCTCGTGATGAAATTATGGCAAGATCAGAAAGAAGAACCTTATCATGTCACCAGGAGGATAAACCAGCTAATCGAGGTTCAACAACACAGGGTCGAAGTAGATGAAAGGTTGCAGAAGTACCAAGACGAAATGAAGGCATTATTCGACCGTAGGGCAAAGGACAGAGATTTCCTCCTAGGTGATTTAGTATTAAGGTGGGATGCAAGGAGGGAAGAAACAATGAAACATGGTAAATTCAATCACCTCTGGTATGGGCCATTCAGAGTCTCGGCTCTCGAAGGAAAAAATTCTTTCCTACTAAAAAATCTAGATGGTGAAATCCTCAACGCCCCTGTCAATGGGCGTTATCTGAAGCATTATATGAC
>ML794638.1:0-44062 GCA_009831015.1 Picea engelmannii
ATCTAGCTAGGAAATACTACACACATTTGCAGAGAGAAATTGAGAAAGAAGAAGCAAGATAAAAAGAATGGAAGAATTGTCATTAATTGTATTCCACACTCAAAAGAGTGAATAATTTATAATATATATAGGATACATGAGTAACTAATGATCCACAGTGGTGATCTAGAGTGATCTGGACACACACCAACAGTTACAAGAGTAAACTACCACCTAGTCTAGTCTCTCAGGAAGTTATGGGAGTGAACTGCCACCTAGTTGAGTTAACTAGTCAACTAGTCTTCAGTTAACTGATTGAACAAAGAGTAGTGAGTTGGTGATGATCCCAATTTTGCATGGTGAAAAAACCAACGCAACATTTAAACTCAACTCAACTAGTCAAACTGAAGTGTCAACTGGAAGAGAATATTCTCCAGGTGAAATATTCTCCCCTAAAATATAGGAGACTAGATAATGACTAATTGTGACTAATAAAAAAGGAATAACCTTAGGAAAAATAAATCCTAGGTGTGTGTGAAGTAACTCCAACACCCCCCTTGAACATCACTATGGTGAAATTAAAGAATGGGTCCCGGTTATGAGGCCATGTTAGATACCCAAATACAAAAGATACATTGAACTAAATGAGGAAAGAGGGAAAACCTCATGGGAACAAACCCCCCCCTCAAATTACACTGCATAAAATAAAAAATGATAAGAAACAAAAGCAACCGTGTCCTTCACTCCAAGAAGACCTCGCAACTGTGAAAGTTTGTGCTCTTTGAAGATTTTTTTGAAGATGTATATGCCTGCACAGATTTGATGACGTATATGCATCATTGATATTTCCACACATATCCACTTTATCTTCTTGTAATAAATAATATCCAAATAAATTTTGGATGAAATTTTGAAAACCGTGCGTCCGTTTCCAGAAAAAATACTGAAATTTTGTTGATTTTAAAACGATCATAACTTCACATTCCAGACTCCGTTTCGGATGATTTTGTTTTTTTGAAATTGGATATTTTCCAGAGAGGAATTCAAATGTCCGATTTGTTTCTGCAAATTTTTCTCAGAAAATATCAGAATGACGTCTGATGTGTGCAGCTCCCTTTTTGACTCCTGAGATGCATGCATGGTGCATGAAAAAGTGTCTGCATGTGACTCCTGAGATGCATGCAAAATTTTCTGCATGTAAATCCTGATATGCATGCCATATATCTTCCACATGAATTTCAGAAAACAAATTTGAAATGGAGTAGACATCATCTTCAATTATTGGAATACAAATTTCTGCAAAAACTTTTGTAGAAGACTCTTCATAATACAAAGCCTGATCTTCTGATGGCTTCTCTTCTGTCTCTATCCATTCAACCTCCTAAATGAAATCTTCACAATATTATTTATTCCCAAATATAACCTCCAATCTATTCCATAATTCATTTGGAGTTAATCCTTGTGATTCTTCATATACTTGATGGAAAAGTTCAGGAGAAACAAACATGCCGATAATTCCTATGGCCATATCTTGTCTATTGAGAAAGCCATTTTTCTCATCGACAGAATCAAGATCCACTTCTACTGCCATAGTAATTTGGTACAAGCCTCTGCATCTAAGATGAAGCAGAATTTTTAGCTTCCATTCCAAATAGTTATGAGGCGTGAGAAGTATTTCCGGCGAATAATCCATCCTTTTGTTGTCTTCAATCTTTTGTACCTACAAAAAATGATTTGGTGTAGCTTTTTCTTAGCAGTCCGTCGAATCTGATACCATGTAAATGTGTTGAACCTGCACAAAATAAATCTAGCTAGAAAATACTACACACATTTGCAGAGAGAAATTGAGAAAGAAGAAGCAAGATAAAAAGAATGGAAGAATTGTCATTAACTGTATTCCACACTCAAAAGAGTGAATAATTTATAATATATATATATAGGATACATGAGTAACTAATGATCCATAGTGGTAATCTAGAGTGATCTGGACACACACCAACAGTTACAAGAGTAAACTACTACCTAGTCTAGTCTCTCAGGCAGTTACGAGAGTGAATTGCCACCTAGCTGAGTTAACTAGTCAACTAGTCTTCAGTTAACTGACTGAACAAAGAGTAGTGAGTTGGTGATGATACCAATGTTGCATGGTGAAAAAACCAATGCAACATCTAAAATCAACTCAACTAGTCAAACTGAAGTGTCAACTGGAAGAGAATATTCTCCAGGTGGAATATTCTCCCCTAAAATATAAGAGACTGGATAATGACTAATTGTGACTAATAAACAAGGAATAACCTTAGGAAAAATAAATCCTAGGTATGTGTGAAGTAACTCCAACATTATCTATATAGACAATGAAAATTTTCTTCGCAATGGTCGTCGCAATTGAGACGAACTGTTGGCTTCACTTAGTTTGTCTATATTGTCGTATTGGCGATGATATTTCTTTTTTTGTCGCAATTGTGAAAAGTTCCCTAGGGTCGTCGCTCTTGAGATGTTAATTCAAGTTTTTCGAAATTTCCACGTTCCATAAAACGACATTTCAGAGACTCAAGATTTGTCGCAATATCCACGACATAACGTCGTAAGAGCGTCAAAATAACCGTCGCAAAATGACCCAAATTTGCCAGTGGGTTAGTACAAGCCTAGAAAGGTATTCAATACTAGGCATTTGAATGAGTACCCCACCAATATTCTCAAACTGCAATGGAAATACACAATGGCTATGATATGTAGACTATACAGGGAGCCTGATGCCCATAAGTTCAAAATAACATGGGTACCCCTCTTATACCATGTCGCGGGCATCGATTCTACTTTCAATTGGGCATATATAGTATCTTTGGCCTTGGAGGAAGTAATCATAACAACAAATAACATTGGACCAAGGGAGTTTCCAAGATTCCATATGTCCTCCTATATCCTATATGTGATGTGCATATGTCACTCTTATCCTCAGACGAGATGGAATTGGAAACCTAGCGACCCCCCAATCCAAATATACTAAAAAATATTATGGGATCATAAATATCAGGTTGAGTATCAGAAGATATGAGACAACTTCCTAGCCCCACTGTATAAACTCATACTTGACTTTCCAACACCGTGCATGATAGATAAAGAGGAATCCATAGTGGAAAGAATAGGGGATTGGTATCTCCTGGAATATGGAACCTACCTCGGGATATATAGAGCTACCAAAGATCCACACTTACTTCCAAAACTTATTTGGGATAGGCTAGTGTTGTAGGAAATCACATAACAAAAAATTGTGCATGACGTAGGTGTATCAAAGTACAATGATAATAAATCAATTTGGTCATCTCTCCCACTTTGGGTTGGGTCATATTCATTTAAAGACATCAAGGAAGCACAAGTTGAATTGAATACAGTAACATCTTTCGACTTCGATGAGGAAAGATTCTGGAGGCATGATCCTTTAGACTTCGCTAATGACCACTGTAACAACTGCAAGTATAGGTGGAATTACACAAATGATGTCTAGTAGGAGGAATAAATCCACTATCGTGCTAGGATGTACCATGTTGTAATTTTTAAAAGGAGAAGAAATCCATTGGGTAGAATAGAAGATGAGAAACACACTAGGGAGGCCCAAAATAAATATTAAGAAGAGGAAACATTATCAAGAACAACAAAGACAACATCCAAAGTAGTATCAACAACGACAACTGAAGAAGAAAAGAAAAGGAAAGCAACAACAGATTTTGAATCATAAGAGAATAAGAAAATAAAATACTCAGGAAGCTGAACAATAGTGACAGAAAGTAGTTGAAGAAGTGGAAACAACCAAATCGACCACAAAACAACAAACAAAAAAGGAGAAACAAACAAAAAATAAGGAAGAAGAAGATGAAGGAAATAAACAAGAAAAAATTGCACGAGTTGAAGAAAAAGAAAAAGTAGCAATGATAAAAGCAAGAACATAGGAATAAAGGAAAAAGGAAAAAGAAGAAAGGAACAATGACACAGTTACCATGGATACAGATATTCCAGGATCATCAATTGATATCCCGCTGACAAGGGGAAACTTCCAATTATGTGAGCTAGGATTGGGAATATTCACACTATCTAAGGCTCAAAAGGTAGTCAACTTAAACACCTTCAGATTTGACAAGGCATTTGGTTAAATAATTTTGCAAAAAAAAGAATCTCATGGTGGCTGGAAAGGCTCCCTTATCAGTAATGATTGATACTAATGTGATAGAAAATGTTAAATATGATCTTCTTTCAATCGCTTCAACTGACATCACTTTTACATTAGATTTTGAATAGTGTGTGAGCATGAGGAGAAATATGAAAGAATCAAAGTTCTAGAAGAAGATGTATGAAATAATAAAAGTGACAGGGAAATCATTAAATAATTCAAGTTACGTGTCGAGGGAGTTAAGATAGAACTCCACAATTTGGCAACGTATATGTACGCAAGCCTACATGCTATGTTTTGAGCTATTATTGGATTTATTTTCAATTTACTAGATAACAATAGCATAGGTAGGATCACTGAGAGAAACGCAATCATAAGATACACAACATTTATCCTAGGAAACCCTCATGGGGGAGAAAACCCAACAAAAAATTCCTTATTATAGATAGTCAATACAATGCCAAGACAATAAACCAAAACACTAGAGAATATCCAACATTGAGCAATGCACCTCTCTTCCTTCTTCTCCCAACTGCAACTACACAACTTGTGCACTAGATAGCGAATGAGTGAGTGAGATAATGAGGCAATGGATTCCTTTATTTATATTGGCTGGCAGGTGCTGGAAAGGTGTCTCTTCACTGGGCAGGGCCAAATTTTCTTCTTAGTGGTTAAAACCACTTTAATTAGGCCTTGGGGACGATTTATTAATTTGCATAATACAATTAGGGTTTGACCAATCCACAAAAGGGTATTTGTTCAATTACAATGCCTGACATGATCAATCCACAAAAAGAGATTGATCTAATGAATAATGACTCAATAATAAATATAATACTCTTTGCAATTACAATATTTCAACACTCCCCCTTAACAAGAAGGGTATTATACAAAATCATCAGGAGAGAGAAAGGGAAGTAACATCAACAACATCTGGAACACTGACTCGCATATCTATAAATCATCAAAAGTTTTTCTCATCATCAATATCATCATCCAAAACAAGGATCTGGAATGATATCATCATCATCTGCATCACCATGTATTAGTATAAAACTAATACATAATAATCATCAATAGCAACACAAGGCTAATACAACATCAACAACATCAACATCATAACACAAAGGCTGGAGCATCATCAACATCAACACTAAGTTGGAAATCTTCAGCATGAAGCTGACATCTCAACAACATTAGCACAAAGATGGAAATCTTTAGCATGAAGCTGGCATCTCAAAAAAATCAACACGAAGCTGAAAATATTCGGCACAAAGCTGGCATCTCAACAATATCAACACAAAGATGGAAATATTCAGGATGAAGCTGACATCTCAACAACATCAAAACGAAGCTGGAAATCTTCAGCACAAGGCTAGCATCACAACAACATCAACACAAAGCTGGAAATCTTCAGCACAAGGTTGACATCACAACACTACTCCCCTTTCAGACTACACAAAGCTTGTCTTGAAAGTGTTCAAACTTTACATGAGATAGAAGCTTGGTCAACACATCAACAACCTGTTCATCCATGCAAACATAGTGGAGCTTTATGGCTCCTATCTACACCATATCACAGCTGTAATGATATCATATCTCTATGTGTTTTGAATTGTCAAGGAACACATGGTTCTATGCCATCTTTATGCAACTCTAGTTATCACATAGAATCACAGTTTTTTCCATCTTCATATCAAATAGAACCGTCAACAACTTTTGAAGCCATATGGATTCACAACTGGTGGAACATGCAACGATGTATTCCGCTTCTGCCGTGATGAGAGAAATACTTGATTGGTTCCTACTTTTCCATGAGATCATGGCTGACCCCAGACTGAAACAAAATCCCGAGGCTCTCTTTCTGTCAGAGACACTTCCAACCCAATCTGAATCGGTATATCCACTCAATCTAAAGTCTTGATGTCTATTATAACTGAGACCAAAATCCAACGTACCCTTAAGGTATCTCATCACATGTTTTGCAACAACAATGTGAAAACGTCTATGTTCTACTAGAAATTGAATCAAGGTGTTCACAACAAAATATATATCTGGCCTGGTTTTCTTCAGATACATCAATGATCCAATGATCTATCTCTACAACGTAGCATCAACCAATTCTGATGAAGTGTCAACCAAGAGCTTCAAATTTGTTTCCATGGGTGTATTCATGGATTTAAACTTCAACATATCAAACCTTTTTATTATTTCAACTGCATACTTCCCTTGGTTAAGGAAGATCTTCTCTGGGATCTGCCAAACCTCAAGACCTAAGAAATAGTGCATTAGGCTAAGGTATTTCATCTCAAATTCTGCAGCAAGCTTCTTCTTACAATCAATGATGAGCTTTTCTTCTCCAGTTAGAAATAAGCCATCTACATATAACAACAATATAACAGGCTCATTATTCATAACTTTGAAGTAAAGGTTAGAGTCAACTTTACACTTGGTAAAGCCCAAGCTCATCAGGAAACTATCAATTCTTCCATACTAAGCTCTAGGAGATTGTTTCAATACGTACAAAGCCTTGTTCAATATGAATACATGATTCTTTCTATATTCAAATTCAAACCTTTTATGTTGTTCTATATACAATTCCTATTCAATGAAACCATTTAAGAAGGTTGTTTTCCCATCGATCTGGTTTAACTTCCACTTCATCTTAGCTACAAGGAATATGATGGTTCTGATTGAAGTGTATCTGGATACATGAGCAAACATTTCTTCATAATCAATGCCTTCCTTTTGAGAAAATCCACAAGGTACATATCTTTCTTTGTATTTCTCAATACTTCCATCAGTTGCGTGTTTTATCTTGTATATCCATTTGGAAGATACAACATCCTTGCTCTTCGTTCTGGGAACTATTTCCCATACATGTTTCTTTATAATGGATTGGTATTATTCTATCATGGAATCTACCCATTCTTTCTTCTAAATGGATTCATCAAAGCAAGTGGGTTCCTTTTCTAAGAGATCACACATCAAATCCATATAATTAGATAATGGCTTGGGTTTCTTGACTTGTCTCATGGTTCCTTCAGGGGCACCATACTTTTCTCCATATTGAATAAGTTCCCTTGCCCAAGTTGTCTTTCTCTTGTGGGAGATCGTCGTCTAGGGAGGTCCTTGAGATTCTATTATGTCATGATCTTATGGAATCTCCTCATCATGGGAAGTTATGACTTCCTTCCTTGGTTCTACAACTCTGGGAGCTACAAGTTATTCTTCATATACTTCTTCAAGTTGACATATTCTTGATTTCTTGAGTGCCTCATATTCATCAAAGGTTACATCTATGCTGATATCAATATGATTTTAATCTATTATATAAATTCTGAAGGCCTTGGATACCTCACAATATCCAACAAATATTCCCTTCTTTCCTGAAGGGTCCAAGTTGGTACTCTTCTCCTTCAAAATGTGTAAAAATACTGAACAACAAAATATTTTGAGATGGCTTACTTATGGATTATTTTTGGAGAACATCTCTTCTGGGGTTTTGAACCCAAGTGCACTATGGGATAATCTATTTTGTACATACACTGTTGTTCTTGCTGCTTCTTCCCATAAGTGCGTTGAAAGATCTTGATCATGGATCATAGTCTTCACTACTTCCATTATAGTTTTGTTATTTCTTTCCACTACACCATTTTGTTGAGGATTGTAGGGAGTGGTGAGCTCCCTCTTGATACTGTCATCTTTACAAAAGTTTAAAAAATCTTTTGAGGTGTATCTGACCTGAGTATCTTGATCCTTCTTTCATAGAGATTCTCTATCAAGGCTTTGAATTTACCAAACACTTTATCTTTTGATTTAAAAAAGTAAACCCAAGTTTTGCGAGAATAGTCATCAATAAAAGACACATAGTATACATACCCACTAATGGAGGTTGATGGAATTGGGCCACATACATATGATTGAATGAGCTCTAAGACTCCTTCTTCTTTACTGTCTCTTTTCAGGAAAGGGTTCTTGATGTTCTTTCCTTGTGCACATTTTTTGCACACACCTTCATGGTCAACCTTGAATTCTGGTAGAACTGTGACTGCCTTGCTTACATATGGTAATGCCTTGTAGTTGATGTGAGCTAGTATTCTATGCTAAAGTTCACATGTATTCTCAATGGAATGAGTCAAGGCTTCTTATGAGTGACCTTTTATCTTATACAAGCCACCTTCTTCTTTTCCAATAACAATTGCTTCTTCTATGGTTTTTCCTTTGGGCCACATAAGAACTTCTCCATCTACGAAAGAAACTTTGAAGCCTTTCTTATATAAATATGAGATATTAAGTAAGTTCTTTATAAAACCTAGTACATATAGTACATCCTTCATCTTCATTTGGGTCTCTGAATCGAATTTGTAATTCGATTCTCCTACTACTTTGATAGGGTACTAGTAATCATATCCAAGTGTAAGTTTATGGGGAAAGTTATTTTCTGTAAGGCAAGAGAGAATATCTCTTTGACCTGTCATGTACTTGGAAGCACCATTATCTATGAGCCAAGTATCCTCACTAGATGTCACTGATCCTGAGAGGGCAGAGATTAAGACATAGTTTTCAATCTGTTCTTTTATCATCTTCGTGGGTGGCTCTTCATCTTCAACTGCATGGGCATGGTGCCTTCTATTTCTCTTCTTGTATTCTTCTCTTCTAGTTGGGAATTTTTTAGCAATATGTCCCATATTGTCACAATGATAACATTGGTAGGATGATAAATATTTTTCTCTTCTTTGACCTTTCTGAAACTTCTAGAATCTCCTTGGAGGGTGAGATTCTTTATGGATGTATTTGTTTGCCGAGTGAGACTCCTTATGTTGATGAGTATATTTCTGGAAGTAAGACCTATTCCTTCCTCATTTAGTGTGAGCATATAGGGATTTATATTCATCTCTTTATAGTATTTCTTCTCGATTAGCTACTCTTTCTTCTTCTTGAACACATTCTTCCCAAAGACTGTCAAAATGTAGTTTCTCCTTTCTGGCACAAACAGTTTGGATGAATTCATCCCAATGTCTTGTGATACCATTAAGAGTTGTCATTATGAGTTCATCCTCATATAGGGTGTGAATCAAATTACAAACTTGATTCAAGGACCCCAATGAAGACGAAGGCTGTACTATATGTACTAGGTTTGACAAAGAACTTAATTTCTATCTCATCTTTAGAGAAGAAAGGCTTCATAGTTTCCTTCATAGATGGATAATTTCTTATGTGTCCCAAAGGAAAAACCATGGAAGAATCAATTGTTATTGAAAAAGAAGAAGGTGGCTTGTATAAGCTAAAAGGTCATTCAAAAGTAGCTTTGAATCATTCCATTGAGAATCCCTATGAACTTTGGCATATAATACTAGCTCACATCAACTACAAGGCATTGCCATATGTAAGCAAGGCAGTCACAGGTCTACCAGAATTAAAGGTTGACCATGAAGGTGTGTGCAATGGATGTGCACAAGGAAATAACATCAAAAACCCTTTCCTGAAGAGAGACACTAAAGCATAAGGAGTCCTAGAGTTCATTCACTCAAATGTATGTGGCCAAATTCCATCAACTTCCATCAATGGTTATGTATACTATGTATCGTTTATTGATTACTATTCATGCAAAACCTGGGTTTAATTTTTGAAATAAAAAGATGAAGTTTTCGATAAATTCAAGGAATTAAAAGCCTTGATAGAGAATATCTCTGAAAGAAAGATCAAGATACCCAGGTAAGATAATGGAGGATAATACACCTCAAAATATTTTGTAAACTTTTGTAAATATGTCGGGATAAAGAGGGAGCTCACCACTCCCTAGAATCCTCAACAAAATGGTGTAGCATAAAGAAAGAACATAACTATAATGGAAGCAATGAAGACCATGATCCATTATCAAGATCTTCCAATGCACTTATGGGCATAAGAAGAAAGAAAAAAAATGTATATACAAAACATATTATACCATAGTGCACTTGGGTTCAAGACCCCTGAAGAGATGTTCTCCGGAAAGAAGCCAAAAGTAAGACATCTCAAAATATTTGGTTGTCCCGTATTTGTACACATTCCAAAAGAGAAGAGAACCAAGATGGACTCTTCATGAAAGAAGAGAATATTTTTGGATACTGTGAGGTCTCCAAGGACTTCAGAATATACATACCAAGTTACCATCATATTGAGATCAACATAGATGTAACCTTTGATGAATATGCAACACTCAATAAATCAAGAAGATGCCAACTTGAAGAATTATATGAAGAAGAACATGTGGCTCCCAAAGTTGCAGAACCAGTGAGGGAAGTCATAACTTCCCCTGATGAGGAGATTCTAAAAGATAATGACATAATAGAATCTCAAGAACCTCTCCAAATGACGATATCCCACAAGAGAAAGCCATCCTGGGAAAGGGAAATTATTCAATATGGAGAGAAGTATGGTGCCCCAGAAGGAACCATGAGACAAGTCAAGAAACCCAAGCCATTCTCCAGTTTTATGGCTTTGATGTGTGATCTCTTAGAGAAGGAGATTACTTTCTTTGAAGAAGCTATTCAAAAGAAAGAATGGGAAGATGCCATGACAGAATAATACCAATCCATTATAAAGAATGATGTATGAGAAATAGTTCCTAGACCAAAGATCAAGGATGTGGTATCTTCCAAATAGATTTTCAAAATAAAACATGCTGCTGATGGAAGTATTTATAAATATAAAGCAAGGTTTGTTTCTCATGGATTTTCTCAATAGGAAGGCATTAACTATGAAGATAAATTTTCTCCTATATCTAGATACAGTTCAATCAGAACCATCATAGCTCTTGTAGATAAGATGAAGTGGAAGTTACACCAGATGGATGTGAAAACAAATTTCTTGAATGGTGTCATTGAAGAAGAAGTGTATATAGAAAAACCTAAAGGGTTTGAAGTTGAGGACATGAAGACTCATGTCTACAAGTTGAAGAAGGATCTGTATGGATTGAAGCGAGATCCTAGAGCTTGGTATGGAAGGATTGACAATTCCTGAGGAGCTTGGCATTTACTAAGAGTAAAGTTGATTCTAACCTCTACTTCAAGGTTCTGAATGATGAACCTATTATATTGTTGCTGTATGTGGATGACTTATTATTAACTGGAGTAGGAAATCTCATCATTGATTGTAAGAAGAATCTCGCTACTGAATTTGAGATGAAAGACCTTGGCGTAATGGACCATTTCTTAGGTCTTGAGATTTGACAGAGCCTAGAGAAGATCTTCCTTAACCAAGGGAAGTATGCAGTTGAAATATTGAAGAGATTTGATATGTTGGAGTACAAATCCATGAATACACCCATGGAAACAAAGTTGAATCTTCAGGTTGATACTTCGTTAGAATTGATTGATGCTACGATGTACAGACAGATCATTGGATCGCTAATGTATCTGACGAACACCATGACATATGTATGTTTATATGTGAACACCTTGAGTCAATTTCTGGTAGAGCCCAGATGTGGTCACCTGGTTGTTGCAAAATATGTGATGATGTACCTTAAGGGTACATTAGATTGTGGTCTCAGTTATAATGGATATCATGAATTCATACTGAGTGGTTATATCGATTCATATTCAGCTGGAAGTGTCTCTGACATAGAGAGAACTTTAGGATGTTGTTTCAGTCTAGGGCCAACCATGATCTCATGGCAGAGTAGGAAGCAATCAAGCATTGCTCTCATCACAATAAAAGCATAATACATTGTTGCATGTTCCACCAGTTGTGAAGCAATATGGATTTGGAAGTTGTTGACAGGTATATTTGATTTGGAGATGGAAGCAACCATGATCCTATGTGATAACCAAAGACGCGTAAAGATGACAGATAACCCTGTGTTTCATGACAAGTCAAAAAACATAGAGTTTTGATATCATTACATCTGTGATATGGTGAATATAGGTGCCATAAATCTCTAGTATGTTAGAACAGATGAACATGTTGTAGATGTGTTGACCAAACCTCTATCTCGTGTAAATTTTGAGCACTTTTAATATAAGCTTAGTGTAGTTTGAAAGGACCTCCCTCGAAAGGGGGAGTAGTGTTGTGATGCCAGCCTAGTGCTGAATATTTCCAACTTCATACTGATGTTGTTGTGATGCTAGCCTCATGCTGAAGATTTCCATCTTTGTGCTGATGTTGTTATGATGCCAGCCTCATGCTGAATATTTCCAGCTTCATGCTGATGTTGTTGTGATGCCAACCTCGTGTTGAAAATTTCCAGCTTCATGCTGATGTTGTTGATATGACAGCCTTGTGCTGAAGATTTCCATATTCGTGTTGATGTTGTTGAGATGCCAGGTTCGTGCTGATTATTTCCAAACTAGTGTTGATGTTGATGATGCTCCAACCTTCGTGTTGTAATGCTGTTGTTGTTGATGACGCTCCAACCTTTGTGCTGTGATGCTATTTTTGTTGTTGATGCTCCAACCTTCATGTTGTGATGTTGTTGTTGTTGATGTTGTATCAGCCTTGTGCTGTTATTGATGATGATGATGCATTAGTGTTATGCTAATCCATGTTGATGTAGATGATGATGATGCAACTCCAACTCCATGCCGTGGATGATTATATTCATGATGAGAAAAAACTTCCAATGATTTATAGATATGCTAGCCAGTGTTCCAGATGTTTTTGATATTGCTGCCCTCTCTGTCTCCTGATGATGTTATAAAATATCCTTCTTGTTAAGGGGGAGTGTTGAAATATTGTAACTGCAAAGGGTATTCTATTTATTATTGAGTTATTATTCATTAGATCAATCCCATTTTGTGGATTGATCATGTCGAGCATTGTAATTGACCAAATCCCCTTTTGTGGATTGGTCAAACCATAAATATATTATGCAAATTAGGAAGTTGGCCTCCAGGATAATTAAAGTGGTTTTAACCACTAAGAAGACAATTTGACCCTGCCCAGTGAAGAGACACATTTCCATCACCTGCCAGTTTGTATAAATAAAGGAAGACAATGCCTCATTTGATCACTCACTCACTCATTCTCTCACTTAGTGCGCAAGATTGGTAGCTGCAGTTGAGAGAAGAAGGAAGAGAGATGCACATTGCTCAATGGAGGATATCCTCTAGTGTTTGGATTATTGTCTTGGCATTGTATTGGCTATCTATATTAAGGAAGTTTTTGCTGGGTTTTCTCCCCCATGAGGGTTTCCCAGGATAAATGATGTGTATCTCATGATTTTTTTTCTCTCAGTGATCCTATCTATGTTATGGTTATTTAGTAAATTGAAAAGAAACCTAATAATATCTTAAACCTTAACAATAGGCAGATGAAGTGAAGTGTTTAACACCAAGATTAGTGAGAAACTGAGTTAGATTTGCAGAAATAAAAGTGGGTCCATTATTTGAAATAACTTCCAAGGGGAGACCAAATCTAGAGAAGATATTGGTTTCTAAAAAGGAAATCACCTGTTCATCCTAAGAATGTTTAAGAGGGACAACTTCAGCCCACTTTGTGAAGTAATCTGTAGCTGTCAGTATAAAAATATGACCTGCAGAAGATGGAAAATTAATAGGACCAATAAAATATAAACCCTAGTTGGAAAAAGGGAAAATCTGGAAGGACAAGATGTAAATGAATCGTAGAAAGATGTTCTTTACCAACAAACTTTTGGCATTTATCACATGCCCTTATAAATTGATAAGAATCTTAGAAAATGAATGGCCAATAGTAACCATTTCTAATGATTTTAAAAGCGTTGGATTTGAAATAAAAGTGACCACCAATGTGAATAAGAAATGTTGTTGAGCTATGAATTTCACTTAATATTTTTTGAAATGTATCATTATCTATGCATCGTAGCAACAATCCATCAACGAATATTCTAAATAGAGAATCTCCTAGAATGAGATACTTAGAAGCTTCAAGACAGAGTTTACTTCGTTGATGATGATTCAAGTGATCTCGAGACATTTGATATTGAAAGTAACGAATCATATGTTTATACCAGGGGTGTTAAGTGAGAGTAAGATTTTGATTTTCAATATAAAACAATGTTGAGAGTGTACTGTCTTCATCTTCAAAAATTTCACTTGGGTTAGGATGCTAAGCTAAGTGAAGGGACAAGCCTCATCCCTTGTTCATTTTAGAAGTCATGATCGTTAAATCATGCTACTGGATTTTTGCGAGCCAATGTGCAAGATTTCTTGATAGATAAGTCCGTGAAAGAAAAAGATTGACAACATGCAAATGGACTTTTACCTGCATATGCTTTCCTAGGATGAAATGGCGATTTTTTTGTATAGATTTAATAAGAGAAAAAACATGCTTCTCAATATAAGAATACTTAATTTCATCATTTTACAATATTAAACTCATGTAAGATACACTTTTTTTGTTATTCTAGTCATCGTTTTGTAAGAGGATAAGAGGAATCACTTCTTCTGTAGCGTTTGTATATGACACAATATTTTTCAAAGTTTGGTTTCACCAGAACTGGTGCATAATTGATTTCTTTCTTAATCTTTATGAAAGCATTTTTGACATCATTTTTCCAAGAGAAAGAATGATCTTTCTTAAGTATATTATGGATTGGTTTAACAATGACAACAAACTCATGAACAAATATCCAGACAAAATTAATAGTGCCCATAAAAGTTTGAATTTCTTTCTTAGATGTTGGGGTGGGAAGATTTAAGATAGATACAATCCTCTCATGATCAATGCTTATTCCTGAATCAAAAACAAAATGACCGAGAATTTTACCTTGAGTGACACTGAAAAAGTATTTCGAAGGATTTCAAGAAGACGACCAAAGTGATTTGATCGAGTTTTGGAGTATACTGTTAAATCATCAAGATAAACTTGAATAATTTTTCCGATGAGATCATCAAAAGCTATTTTCATATCTCTTTGAAAGGTAGCATGTGCATTATATAACCCAAAAGGCATGTGTTCATAATAAAAGGTTCCCCAATGAATGGTAAACATGGTTTTATATTTATCAGTCCTTGTAACCTTGATTTGATTATATTCAAAAAATCTGTCAAGTAAGGACATCATCTCAGATCCTACAACTTACTATAAGATCATTTCCATGTTAGGAAGTGGAAAATTATCTTTAACACTTGCTCTATTTAAAGCGTTAGAATCAACACAAATTCTAATCCGACCTGTTCTTTTTTTTAACATGCACAAGATTTGAAACCCACTCAGAATACTTGACCAGAAAGATTATATGAGCGTTCAAGAGTTTTTCTAATTCCTTTCAGATTGTAGCCTTAAGAGTTGGATTGATAAGTCTTTGTTTTTTCCTAATTGGGTTTTCCCCTTCCTTGATGGGAATGGCATGATATATTAGATTAGGATCGAAACCACATAGATCCTCATATGGCCAGGAGAATTCATCACAAAACTCATGGAACAAGTCCATAATTTTTTTTTCTTCATAACATTGGGAACCTATCTTAATGATCTTGGGAGACTCAGAAGTTCCAATATTCAAAGGGATGGTATCTCACACTTTTATTTTATACTCATCTTATTTATTGATTTCTTTTTTCTCTCATCACTTGTCGAGAATGAACTCTCAAGAGGAGTCAAGCCCTTGGGAAATTTTTCATTTTCAAGGGAAATGATTTCTTTAGGATTATAGGGTTCATTCTGTAAGAAGGAAAAAATGCCTTCATCATCGGAAAAAACTTGCCATGATTCTACATTATTGGGTAGATGAGGCCGATAAAGAGACATAAATGTAATCTGGTCTCTAAGGAAAAAGTTGGCTTGTGGGTGAAGATGCAAAAGCAACTAACTTGTCAGCCATGGAATTCAGTTCTCTTTTTATATGAGTGATGTTGAAAGATAGTAGATTTGAGATTGATGTCATAACAACCTGAGTGTATCTCTTTAATAACTTTTTGTTGGGCTTATAAATTTTCTTGACTAAATTTAAAACAAGTTCCGAATCACCAAAAACTGTAAGATGATCGCAACCAAGGTTATAAGCATTTTCGATGCCTAATAATAAGGCTTCAAACTCAACATCATTACTAGTACAGGAAAACTCTAATCTATAAGATAAATTGTGAATTTTTCCTATAAATGAATACAAAATGATGCCAACTCCATTACCTTCATTTGAACATGAACCATCAAAATGAATGTGCCACATAACATCATCATAATCGGCTGGTTGAAGATGCAAGTCATGTTCGTCAACAAAGATTGAATATACACCCATGTCTTCTTAGATAAAATTCACATTAGGTCGTGGATCACTTTGAATATAGGGTGAAATTCTTCCTTCCCTTAGTACAATAGTATTCTTTAAATTATTAGGGATGGATAAGTGTGATCCATCTAACGAAAGGTAACCACTAGTTAAATATTTCCAGTCTCTACCCAAAATGATTGAAACTTACAAACATATCAATTACTTGTATATTTAGGGTGGTTCTTATTTCAGGGTGTGCATAGAGTACTAGAGTTACATATTTTATTTCACCTATGGTAGAATATTGTTTATTATTATAGGAGAGCATACTTCTTGCATTTTCGTTTGTACATGAAAGGCCTAACTCTTCCATAATAATATTTGACATAACGCTTGGACCAAATCCACCATATATGAGGAAACAATGAGTTATTTTATCCATAATATTTACATAAACATAAAATGGAGGATATTTTACAGAGTTTTAGAAGTTATGTACACCTATTTTATTTACATTTGAATCATCTCCCTTAGGATTTTAAGTCAAGTTGGCTACTGTGGAAATTTTACCTTCCATAAAAAATTTAAGATGTTGTTGTTGTTCTAGGATGGAAACCATATCCAAAAGAGAAACAAATGCTTTAGTATTATCCAATTGATTAAGGATATTATATTTAGAGGGAGGAAAAAAATTATTTGTCTCTTGACTGTTCAGAGTCTTGACAGCTCGAGAGTCGGTTCCTTGGGATGATGCGCTTGGGGTAGAAATAGTGTGGGGAGGATCGAATTTTTTTCGACTGGAGCAATATTTATTTATGGTATTAACTACCATAACATCATCAATTTGAGCCCAATATAGAACAATAATAGTATCATTAGACCTCTTACCGAATATTTTGTCTTTAGCATTCTTTTTAACTTCACAAGTCCTTTTCGTCATGATTTTATTCACAAAAATTACACCAGGCACGAGACATGATAGCCTTTGGTTGAAAAGGATTATCATTTGGATTCCTAAAATATGCCCGAGAATAAGTTTCAACATAAGAAGAAGAGGAAATGATTCCTTTCCTTTGATAAGTGATCATTCTATTATTCATATTCTGCATACGCTGCAACACTATAGACATATCAGTTTGTTTGACATAATCTCCCTTAGGAAGACCCATTATTTTTAACCGCTCTTCATACTCAAGACAAGTTTTAAGTGTAGATACAAGATTATATATAGTCTTTTCTTTCAATCTATGGTGATAGGAAGAAGGTAAATAATTATAATAATGCATGAAAGAAGCCTGATTCTGGGGGTAGATCAATTACGAAATTTGATTATACAACTTGGTGAAATGAAGATGGAAAGATTTAATGGTTTCACTATTGTTATAAGTAATATTATTATATTTCCTTAGTTAATCAACTGTAATTTTAGGTTTTCCATATGTATATTTAAACTAATAGACCAATTCTTCCCATGTAGAGAAGATTTTTGGGAGTAAGTAAAAAAAATATGCAGTTGCCTTCCCTTCAAGAGAGTTTAAAAATAAGCGCATGAAAGTATCATTATAATTTTCCCCTATATTTTGACATGCGTTAGAAAATACCACCAAGTTTTCCTTTGTAGTGATAGTGCCATTTCCTGAAAACTTAGGTAGACGATCCATAAACTTTAGAAGGGGTTGGGCGGCTAGTGTAAGATTCAAGGGAGAAGATATGCGTCATGGGGTGGTGGTAGAATCTTCTTCGAATTGAAATAAGAAGGTTTTCAGGTGACAACCCTGTTGTTCTCCAAGAGATATGAGAGGTAGAGGACATATGAAAAATACTTCAATGAAGAGTTTAATTCCTGGGTTGCCTTTGTCATGCTTCCCACTGTTCTCGCATTCTAATATATTCAGAAATGAATCCCTAAGAGTAGTGAATTTCAACCCTAGTGTTAAGTGTCTTTAAAATGGTATTAAATAGGGTTAAATAAATGCTAGTTTGATCTTCAAGACCATCACCAATATTGGGCTGTCTAGTAATAGGCACAATCATGGAATCAATCAATTAAAATAAAATAAGTAGAAGAAACAAAAGAAATTAATTACATAAATAAAGTAAAACAACCAAAGAGATATGGAAGATATCCCCAGTATGGTCGCCAAATAAATGTTGAGGAAAAGTGTTAGAGAAATTACTATTTTCAACACACTAGTTTAGTAGGAGTTAATTGACTAGTTCTATTTTAGACTTTCTATTTATACTATCACTATTATTCATGCATGCATTCATAAGAAAAGGCAACTGCTTGATTGATTTTATTAATTATGGAATGTTCTTCCCTATATATGAGTATATTCCACTCATTCATTGCATCATATTTCTCATCATCTATATCACAATGATCATCTTTGATTAGCTCATTGGAGTAGTGTGAATGCATTTTCTCATTCTTCCATATTGAATCTCTCAGCCTTTATTGATAAGATTTGTTTGTAATTTCTTTAAATAGATATCCTGTGTAGGTTTCGATGAAACATTGACATGGTATAAGAGATACACTACTTGGAACAAGCCATACAAGCCATAGAATAAGGAAAATCAGAGTTTCAACGAGTAAAATCCATGTAACAGAGTGCGACTGGTCACTCCAAAACTTAAGAATTTTTCAAATATGGACTGGTCGCTCCCTATACACTAGAAAAGGGTTACCACTAGGACCTGGTTGCTCTCTAGACACTAGAAAAGGGTGACCACTAGGAAATGGTTTCCTTGTGTCTTCAACAAAGGAGCGACCACCTCTAAAAAGAAAGAGAATGACCACCTTCTGGACTAGTTGCTCCCAATACAATAGGAAAAAGAAACCATAAGGGTCTGGTCACTCCGTGTCTTAAGAAAAGGTGTGACCACCCTATGAAAGTGCTCTTTTTGCAATCATTTCTCAGTTTTTCACTTCCATATCGAGAGTGAAATTTTAGGGTGTCTCAGACACAGTGGGAGAGATGGCTATGACACTAATTCTTCAGTCAAATTTGGTGTTTATTCTCACACCATACAATTATTTTGATGGAAATCCCAAGGTTGAATTCCAAATCAAAAGGAAAGGACTGTACAACTTGACGATGATGACATAAACAAAACCTACATCAACAATTGAGAAGACCAAATGGGTGAATCGAAAGCGTGAGGCCACAAAACTTCTTGAATTGATTTCATCTAATTTATGGTTTCATGTTGCCGCATGCAAGACCCCAAACATGATCTGGACCACCTTGGAAAGTATGTTTGGAAATCATGATTAGATGAGAGGTCATATGCTTGAAGTAGAGTTGAATACCTTGGATCCTAAAAGTTTTGATAATTTGCAAGATTTATTTACCAAGTTTAAAGATTTGATATTGAGTTTGGAATCTTGTGGTATTGACAAGTCTACACAAGTAAACCAACTTATTCTAACAATATTGGATAATCTAGGACCAAAATAAATTGTCTATGTCTCCATTTTCCATTCTGGTAGATATCTCTTGGGATAAAATTGGAAGATGCCTACCATGGATCAATTCATTGATTCTTTCACACATGAGTAGGAAAAAATCATTCAGATGGGCCTAATCAAGGATCCCAAAGCACATGCACTCACCATGCATGATGGAAAATACTCATCCAAACACAACGGAAAGGAGAAACATAACAAGAAGGAGGGATATTCCAAACCCTTCAACGATTCTTCATGTTGAAATATTGTAACTGTAAAGAGTATTCTATTTATTATTGAGTCATTATTCATTAGTTCAATCTCCTTTTGTGGATTGATCATGTTGGACATTGTAATTGGCCAAATCCCTTTTGTGGATTGGTCAAACCCTAATTGTATTATGCAAATTGGCCTAATTAAAGTGGTTTTAACCACTGAGAAGACAAGTTGGCCCTGCCCAGTGAAGAGACACCTTTCCAACACCTGCCAGCTAGTATAAATAAAGGAAGCCAATGCCTCATTATCTCACTCACTCATTTTCTCATCAAGTGCGCAAGTTTGGTAGATGTAGTTGGGAGAAGAAGGAAAAGAGAGGTGCATTTCTCAATATTGGATATTCTCTAGTGTTTTGGTTTATTGTCTTGGCTATCTATATTAAGGAATTTTTTGCAAAGGTTTTCTCTCCCATGAGGGTTTCCCAGGATAAATGTTGTGTATCTTGTGATTTTGTTTCTCTCAGTGATCCTATCTATGCTATTGCTATCTAGTAAATTGAAAATAAACCTAATAATATCTCAAAACTTAACATGGAATTAGAGCTAAGATGAAGAGAACACCTTTCATTAGATAAGCAAAAACGTCACTATTGTCATATAAGAAAATTAGGGTTTTCTAATGAAGAGAAATTTCATCCTAAAACTCATCAAGGAAGTGCACCCTAGCCTAGCGAACTCTTTGGCAGCCTCAACACACCTTTTCAGTGGATAGAACTCTGGGAAAGTGAAACCCTAGTTTTCACTGGTACCAAAAAACCAGAAAACCAGAAAACCAGGAAGCCAGAACCAGTACAAGAAGTATCGGTCCAGAATTCCACTGGCCTAGTTTGAAGGGGAAAAACTTGGATTTTCTGAAATCTAGCTGCACAAGGCGACTCACCTCAGCCAAGCGCACCTCCTAGTAAGTTCATATTTAAATTCCGATCATTTTCATTTTTTGGTCATTTTCCTAGCTCCAGGTCAAGATTTTTGCAAGCACTAAGGTTGTTTACAAGCTAGAAGGAGTGGATAACTTCTGTTCCTAGAAGTATACGATTGCAATCATTCTTGAAGAGAATGACCTAGCAATATTCATTAAATAAGATGTACCATAACCTACCGATGCTGCAGCTAAAGAAAAACACCAAAATGACACGGTTAGGGCCAAAATAATCATTACAGACTCTATTAAAGATCACTTGATTCCTCAAGTGGCTTAAACGAAAAATCCAAAAGAAATGTTTGATGCCATAACCAAAATGTATGAAGGAAAGAACATCAACCAGAAGATGAAACTAACAACTTAACTCAAAAGTACAAGGATGCAGAAAGGATAAACCATTCATGAATATCTCTCTATAATATCACAATTCAAGGAACAACTAGAAGCAATTGGTGATACTCTAAATGAATATGAACTCATAATGAAAACCCTTAATTGTCTCATAATACCTTAGGATGTGTTCATCCAAACTATTTGTGCCAGAAAGGAGAAACTACACTTTGGCAGTCTTTGGGAAGAATGTGTTCAAGAAGAAGCAAGAGTAGCTAACTGAGAAGCAGTACTATCAAGAGATGAAGATAATTCCCTAGCTGATCATACTAAAGGAGGAAGGAGGAGGTCTTACTTCTATAGAGATACTCATCAACATAAGGAGTCTTACTCCCCCAAAAAAATCATCCATAAAGAATCTCACCCTCCACGGAGATTCCAGAAGTTTCAGAAAGGTCAAAGAAAAGAAAAATATTTCTCATCCTACCAATGTTACCATTGTGACAAGATGGGACACATTGCTAAAAATTGTCGAGCTAGAAGATAAGAATACAAGAAGAGAAACAAAAGGCACCCTTCCCATACAATTGAAGATGAAGAGCCACCCACAATGATGATAAAAGAACAGATTGAAGACTATGTCTTAATCTCTACCCTCTCAGGATCAATGACACCTGGTGAGGACACTTGGATCATATATAGTGGTGCTTCCAAGCACATGATAGGGTGAGGACACTTTTCTCATAGATAGTGGTGCTTCCAAGCACATGACAGGTCAAAGAGACATTCTCTCTTGCCTTATAGAAAATAACTTTCCCCAGAAAGTTACACTTGGAGATGATTACCAGTACCCTATCAAAGGAGTAGGAGAATCGAATTACAAACTTGATTCAAGGACCCCAATGAATATGAAATATGTACTATATGTACCCAATTTGAAAAATAACTTACTTTATATCTCAGATTTATATAAGAAAGGCTTTAGAGTTTCTTTCATAGATGGAGAAGTTCTTATGTGGCCCAAAGGAAAAACCATATAAGAAGCAATTGTTATTGGAAAAGAAGAAGATGGATTGTATAAGCTAAAAGTTCACTCAGAAGCAGCCTTGACTCATTCCATTGAGAATCCATGTGAACTTTTGTATAGAATACTAGCACACATCAACTACAAGGCATTACCATATGTAAGAAAGGAAGTCATAGGTCTACCAGAATTCAAGGTTGACCATGAAGGTGTGTGCAACGGATGTGCACAAGGAAAGAACATCAAGAACCCTTTCCCAAAAAGAGACAGTAAAACAAAAGGAGTCCTAGAGCTCATTCACTCAAATGTATGTGGTCCAATGCCATCAACCTCCATCAATGGGTATGTATTCTATGTGTCTTTTATTTATGATTGTTCTCGCAAAACCTAAGTTTACTTTTTGAAATCACAAGATGAAGTTTTCGATAAATTCAAGGAATTCAAAGCCTTGATAGAGAATCTCTCTGAAAGAAAGATCAAGATACTCAGGTCATAAAATGGAGGAAAATACACCTCAAAAGAGTTTGTAAACTTTTGTAAATATGTCTAGATCAAGAGGGAGCTCACCAYTCCCTAGAGTCCTCAAAAAAATGGTGTAGCAAAAAGAAAGAACATAACTATAATGGAAGAAATGAAGACTATGATCCATGATCAAGATCTTCCAACACAGTTATGGGCARAAGCAGAAAGAACAACAATATATGTACAAAACTAATTATCCCAGAGTGCACTTGGGTTCAAAACCCACGAAGAGATTTTCTCCAGAAAGAAACCAGAAGTAAGCCATCTCAAAATATTTGGCTTTCCRGTATTTGTAGACATTCCGAAAGAGAAGAGAACGAAGCTGGACCCTTCAAGAAAKAAGGGAATATTTGTTGGATACTGTGAGGTCTCCAAGGCCTTCAGAATTTATATACCAGGTTACCATCATATTGATATCAGAAGAGATGTAACCTTTGATGAGGATGCATCACTCAAGAAATCAAGAAGATGCCAACTTGAAGAAGTATACGAAGAAGAACCTGTGGCTCCCAGAGTTGTAGAACCAGTGAGGGAAGTCAGAATTTCCCCTGATGAGGATACTATAGAAGATCATGACATAATAGAATCCCAAGAACATCCCTAGATGACAATATCCCACAAGAGAAAGCCAACTTGGGCAAGGGAACTTATTTAAGATGGAGAAAAGTATTGTGAAAAGGAAGCATGAGACAAGTCAAGAAACCCAATCCATTCTCCAGTTATATGGATTCAATGCATGATCTCTTAGAGAAAGAGCCTACTTGCCTTGAAGAATCCATTTAGAAGAAAGAATGGGAAGATGCCATGATAGAAGAATACCAATTCATTAAAAAGAATGATGTATGGGAAATAATTCCTAGATCGAAGAGAAAGGATCTGGTATCTTCCAAATGGCTATATGAGATAAAACATGCAGCTGATGGAAGTATTGAGAAATATAAAGAAATATTTGGAGCTCGTGGATTTTCTCAAAAGGAAGGCATTGACTATTAAGAGACGTTTTGTCCTGTAGCTAGATACACTTCAATTAGAACCATCATAGCCCTTGCAGCTAAGATGAAATGGAAGTTACACCAGATGGACGTGAAAACAACTTTCTTAAATGGTTTCATAGAAGAGGAAGTGTATATAAAAAAACCTCAAAGGTTTGAAGTTGAAGAAATAAAGTCTCATGCATGCAAATTGAAGAAGGATCTGTACAGATTGAAATAAGCTCCTAGAGCTTGGTATGGGAGAATTGATAGTTTCCCGACGAGCTTGGGATTTACCAAGAGTAAATATGACTCTAACATTTACTTCAAGGTTATGAATGATGAGACTATTATATTTTTGTTGTATGTGGATGACTTATTTCTAGCTGGAGAAGAAAAGATCATCACTGATTGTAAGAAGAAGCTCGCTGCAAAATTTGAGATGAAAGACCTTGTCCTAATGCACTATTTCTTAGGTCTTGAGGTCTGACAGAACCCAAAGAAGATATTCCTTAAAAAATGAAAGTATGCAGTTGAAATACTGAAGAGGTATGATATGTTGGAGTGTAAATCCATGAACACACCCATGGAAACTAAGTTGAATCTCCTGGTAGATACTTCATCAGAATCGGTTGATGCTACACTGTACAAACATATCATTGGATAGTTAATGTATTTGATGAACACCAGGCCCAATATATGTTTTTCTATGAACTCCTTGAGTCAATTTATGGTAGAACCCAGACGTGTTCACATTGTTGATGCAAAACATTTGATGAGATACCTTAAGGGTACATTTGATTTTGGTATCAATTATAATGGATATCAAGACTTCAGACTGAGTGGATATACCGATTCAGATTGGGCTGGAACTGTCTATGATAGAAAGAGAACCTCAGGATTTTTTTTCAGTCTGGGGTCATCCAGATCTCATGGAAGAGTAGGAAGAAATCAAGTATTTCTCTCAACATGACAAAAGCATAATACATTGTTGCATGTTCCGCTAGTTGTGAAGCCATATGGCTTCAGAAGTTGTTGACAGGTCTATTTGATCTGGATATGGAAGCAACTATGATTCTATGTGATAACCATAGTTTCATAAAGATGACAGAGAACCCTGTGTTCCATGACAAGTCAAAACACATAGAAATATGATATCATTACATTCATGATATGGTGCAGAAAGGAGCCATAAAGCTCCAGTATGTTGGCACAGATGAACAAGTTGCAGATGAGTTGACCAAGCCTATGTCTCGTGTAAAGTTTGAGCACTTTGGAGAGAATCTTGGTGTATTCCAAAAGGACCTCCCTCAAAAGGGGGAGTAGTGTTGATGCCAGCCTTGTGTTGAATATTTCCAACTTCGTGCTAATGTTGTTGTGATGTCAGCTTCGTGCTGAATATTTCCATCTTTGTGCTAAATATTTCTAGCTTCATGTTGATGTTGTTGCGATGCCAACTTCATGCTAAATATTCCCATCTTTGTGCTGATGTTGCTGAGATGCCAGATTCATGCTGAATATTTCCAGCTTCATGCTAATGTTGTTGAGATGCTAGCTTCGTGCTGGATATTTCCAGCCTAGTGCTAATGTTGATGATGCTCCAACCTTCGTGCTGTGATGCTGCTATTGTTGATGTTGTATCAACCTTGTGCTTTTATTGATGATGATGATGTATTTGTGTTATACTAATCCATGTTGATGCAGATGATGATGATGCCATTCCATCTCCCTGTTGTGGATGATGATATTGATGATGAGAAAAACTTTCGATGATTTATAGATATGTCAGTCAGTTTTCAAGATGTTGTTGATGTTGCTTCCCTCTCTCCCTCTCCTGATGATGTTGTAGAATACCCTTATTGTTAAGGGGGAGTGTTGAAATATTGTAGTGACAAAGAGTATTCTATTTAGTATTGAGTCATTATTCATTAGATCAATCCCCTTTTGTGGACTGATCATGTCGGGCATTGTAATTGACCAAATCCCCTTTTGCGGATTGGTCAAACCATAATTTTATTATGAAAATTAACAAGTCGGCATCGAGGCCTAATTAAAGTGGTTTTAAACATTAAGAATACAAGTCGGCCTTTCCCAGTGAAGAGACACCTTTCCATCACCTACCGACCAGTATAAATAAAAGAATCCAACACCTCATTATCTCACTCACTCATTTTCTCATCAAGTGCACAATTTTGGTAGCTATAGTTGGGAGAAGAAGGAAGAGAGAGGCACATTTCTCAGTGTTGGATATTCTCTAGTGTTTTGGTTTATTGTCTTGGAATTGTATTAGCTATCTATATTAAGGAAGTTTTTGCTGGGTTTTCTCCCCCATGAGGGTTTCCTAGGATAACTGTTGTGTATCTTGTGATTGTGTTTCTCTCAATGATCTTACCTATGCTATTGTTATCTAATAAATTGAAAAGAAACCTAATAATAGCTCAAAACTTAACACATCAGGTTCCATAGACTCTTCAACTTCCAAGAAGAAGAAGAAGGGAAATAAATTCACTTATTGCAATAGTCCAAATCATGAAGAATCCACATGCATGAAGAAGCAAATTGATTTTATGGAACATGTACTTCAGCAGAAAAACCTTGGAAACTTCATTCTAGAAGTAGTCAAGAAGCATAAGGAAGAAGATCACTCTCCTAAGAAAGGTAATCATCATGCTCTTTTTGAAATTAATTCCTCATTCAATTCATGGATTATATATTATGGAACATCACATCATATGGCAATGAAAGAGGAAGTTTTCACTTATTTGAGTTCATTATCAAGACCCCCTATTCTCACAGGGGATAATACTCAAGTAGCAGTAGCAGGAGAGGGAAGAGTGGAACTCCATAATGACAGTTTTGAGAATGTTTTACATGTTCCAAATATTTATATGAATATTCTCTTAGTTTATCAGATCACTCCGAAAGGTAAAAATGTTGAATTTACATCAGATTCGATTTATGTACTTGACATGCATGAAAATTCCATTATTGCAATTGGTGAGGTAGATCAAAAATCAAGGTTGTATAAATTCAGTAAGTTTGTTGACGATGACTCTTCTTTACTACTTACACATGATGAGAGTAATTTGTATGCATCTCTAGTGCAACATGCAAATACTCTTGCGCTTCCATCATTTCCAGACATCAAAGATGATTCCATACACTCATATTTTGTACATGGAAATGAGCAGGTAGTATAACAGGATAAGGAGCCAATGAAAAAGCTTCAACAGATGCCCAAGAGGGAATAATTCACACTTCATATAAAAAATGTACTTGCATGGAATCCATTGGATTCGAGGAGGACTCGATATTAGCATAAGGAGCCTTTTCATGTATTTTCAGCTTTTGAACCTGCGATGCCCATGCATTTCTATATGGTTCAATATTCCGATCCAAAGATATATAGTGAGCCTGTGGGAAATCTGTTATGGAAATCAACAATGCAAGAGGAGTATGATTCACTCCTAGAGAATCAAACTTGGGATCTAGTTCAACTTCCACGAGAAAAAAATATTTTCAGGTGTAGATGGGTCCACAAGATCAAGAGGTACAAGGATATATAGGTTGCAAAATGAATTCATCAGATCCATAAATATTTCTACATATTCACGAAGACTTTCAGTGAGAAAAAGTTTCAAACTTTGCAGGATCGTCTTGGAGTGAAGAACACATTTCCTAGCAACTTCCTTTTCTTCTTTTGATGGGGGATTTTGTTCTCACATGGTTTTCCCTATTTTCTGATGTTTATTCAGTGTTCATTAGTTGCATTGTACACAAGTACCTAATATGACCTAGTTTCCAGGACTCATTTTACTCCATATTGATGTTCAGGGGGGGTGTTGGAGAAATTACTATTTTTGACACACTAGTTCAGTAGGAGTTAACTGACTAGTTCTATTTTAGACTTTCTATTTAGACCATCACTATTATGCATGCATGCATTCCTAAGGAAAACTAACTGCTTGATTGATTTTCTTAATTATGGAATGTTCTTCCCTATATATGAGTGTATTCCACTCATTCATTATATTATATTGATCATCATCTGTATCACAATGATCATCATTGATTAGCTCATTAGAGTAGTGCTAATATATTTTCTCATTCTTCCATATTGAATCTCTCGTCCTTTCTTGATAATATTTGTTTGTACTTTCTTTAGCTAGATCTCTTGTGCAGGTTTCGATGAAACATTGACAAAAAGGTATAACGAACCTCACTCCAAAATTTTCGAATCTTACTAGGCTAAGGTAAGATAATTGGGATTGTCACCTGGGGTTTATAGCCTAAGTCAAAATTATCATTTGATCCACAAGAAATAAGTACAAGGGATCAATGCTATCTTTTTATGATAATTAACTATGCAAGAGAAAGAAAATATAAAATGTATATATATGATATTTTAGAAAAAGAAAGAAATGAAATACCAAATCTGAAAATGTATAAGAAAAGCACACAAGTGAGACAAAACCAACAAAATGATTTATTTATTGATTTCATTCTGATATACCATAATAATCCTCTTTTCAAAACTCTGCGAGGGTATGGAACAAATTCGAATTTAGAGGTCTCTGATGGGAAGCATACAAAAGGACTCTGACAATAAGATAAGACTAAGACTAAAGATCTGGATCAACTTTTCCACAAAAACATCATTTACTGACTCTGCAAAATACTCCATATCAGTAATGAAATTTAATCCATAAACAGATCAAAATACATAGACTTCCAAGGATAAATGATCAACCTTTCAATGACAAGTTGTTGAAGTATATGACTCAATATTTGAATCATGTTACCTTCAATATGACCCTGCCATCAACAAGAGGGTTATGAGTCCTAAAAAAACCAGAATGAATGAAAAATAATAATCTCACAAATATATAAGAGTAAACCTTATATGATAATATCACAAATATATAAGAGCATACCTTATATTAAAAAAATATTTCCTTTCTCTCTCCACAATTTATCCAAATAATAAAATATGCCACCAATTAAAAAAAACTCATATATCATGCATTTAAAGTTCCCTTGTGTCTCCCAAAATAATTCACATGTTTGCTAATAATTAAAATGTTTTGCCATCAAGTAAACAAATATATGTTACCTGTCCAAAACTACAATATAATGTTATCCCAATAAAATTCAAAACATAAATTAAACTCTTCATCCAACAAACATGAAATTCAAAAACCATATTTGTTGTGAGGAAATTTGCCTCTTTTCACTACTTGTTTCTTTGTCTACCTTTTCTGTTGATTTAGATCTTTCAAAAAAATACTGATTTGACCCTTGAGGTTGAATTTCACTAAGGACTGGAGATTGTGCATCATTCTGTTGGGCATGTGAGGTGACTGATTTTGAGGACTCTTTAGAGGAGTTAGAGTGAGAAGCCACCTTTTTTCCTTTATCTGTCAGAAGCTCAGGGATGACGGTCTTTAATCTCTTACTGGCACGTGAAGACTGAATAGGGGAAATGACATGGTCAACTTGCTGGGCATGCTGGTTCAATGGAGGTGGTGGAGGAAGTGGCAATGAAATAGTGGGCCAACCATTGTGGTGAACTACCGGTTGATGAACAATTTCTTGCGGCCCATCATTAATGGGGACTTCTGGTTGGAGAGAAACATGAGAATATACATGAGCATTTGAAAAAATACGACGAGGATGGAAAGGGGGTCTCTCAGGTCTATGATGAGATTGTAACCCTCCTTGACTGACTAGGTTGAAAAAACCATCTTGAAACAATTGATTTAATTCTTCTGGGTCAACATCGAAATGAATAGAAAACTTGGGTCTCCTATGGCCTCTTTGCCAAAAATTATTTATGCCCCTGATTCCTCCTCTGCCATATGGATACCTCAACTAAAAAAAATCATATCTAAAGAAAATTCAAATCAAAATATGAATCAAAATAACTAATCAATCATTGAATACACCGCCTAAAGACAAAATTGAAATATTATCTCTCTTGATTTCATGCATTATAGTACATGAAACCAATTCATCACTCTGTATATAACAAGCATAAGAATTTGCAACTTAATCCATAATATCATTTATAACATGGAGATATAATGACATATAGGATATGACGAGATTTGTAATAAATGAAAAATGGACCCATGATAGGGAAAGTATGAATATTATTCTAAATACAAAACAATCTTAAACCCAAAATACATCTTATATACTCATATTATTAGTCTCATATAACTTCAAATCTCATGAATTTTGCCTATAATTTTCATTTGAAAATTTACTTCCTAAAAGCCTTCAAACCATCAAATTTCTTGTGAAAATCAAGACATGGGAAAATAAAATGATTCAGAAATATGAAGGGTTTGTAATTAATGAAAAATAAATATAATGAATGGTAAATGTGATCAAACCATATCCCTATAATAACCAATCATAAGTTCAAATCCTTTTTTTTTTGTTTATAATTTCTGGAAAACAATCAATCAAAACATAATTCCCAAAATATTTTTAATCACACTGTTTTTATCCATTAAACTCATCTTCATGACATATTGACTCCAATATCAAGGTGACAGAGTGCAAGAAAAAAATAGCCAATAATCTGTATCATTTGTCACTTCTCAATTTGTAGTAGGTCGAACTCTAAACAATACTAAAATTCCCAAAATATTATGTCGACCAAGCGATCCCAATAACATGCTACCAGAACTCGATAAATGAATTTGCATAGGTAAATAACAACAAGCAAGTCATGGCTTGATGCATGAGTCAAGGGGCCCATACATTTTTTTGCAATACATCTTGAGTTTAACCATCCATTACATAATAAACAAATCAAATAAAGGAGCAAGCGAAACCCTCATTCTGAACCAAAACACATTTTTTGCAAGTAAAGGAAGACCAAGCACAACTAAATGAGGAAAACCGAAATTGTTCAAGGGTTGACAAGATGACAAGTCGAAATGGGAGGTTGAAAGAATAATCCTTTAACATGGATACGATGGAAAATGTGAGCTACAACCATGATAAACTCCAAATGATTCCTCATGCATTCATGCTGTTGGGGTTTGAAACCATACCACAATACTTATCATAACTGGTGAAGTGAATATTCCCATAAGCCAAAACACAACAAGAGTTAAAAATGGGGTTATCAATAGTGTTTGTTTGAATGATTATTTTAAAATCAAAACTCGTAATGAGTATGAAATGAACCCATAGTGGACGATACAAATCCCAGACAAGTAATATCACACTGCATCAATACTAATAAGAACCCATCTTAACTTCCTTTTTGAAACTGTACAAAACTTAGGTCATGGCCGTCATTTCATTTCAAATTGTCATTTTATTCCATTAAAGTCCCATAAAATTCTTCATTCAAGAACATAGAGGCACATTCATAGCACACATATAGTGTGCAAACAAATGAACCAATATCCCAATTTTATCTGAGTAAGAGTGAACCATTTATGGTAGAAAAGTCAAAGAGTTCCATACATGTTAAAATTTGCTCAAAAATCCATGAAAGAATCAACCCTAATCTTAACAAACCACTGAAAAATATGAAACCATAGTTAACAAAAACGATGAGATTCCAAGAAAATGACAATACAAAAGGTGGTATACCAACAAAATAAATGAGCAGAGTTCATTTACTCTATGTCGCTTCAACCATCAACCAACCATTAATTGCATCCAACAAAAACTTACATGATGGAGCACACTCAATGCCAACTCAAATCCAATCTCATGTCATATATCATCCTGTGGCCCAAACCCTTGATATATCCCATACACACTATCAGATAGGTATATTGTTGTTTTTTAAAGATGTCAAATTAAAGAAAACACCAAGTAACATAGAGTATGATATATGAGATTTACATTGTAATATTTATTTCATTCATATTTGTGTGTGTTGATGCTTGAAACCATTAGGACTGAAACGACAACCTCATGAAGATGTAAATCCACTTGCGTTTTTATAGAGGTGGTACTCTTTAATATTTTCTTAGGATTGCAAATTTTCAAAATGTGGGACTTTGCAGAAGTCCGTCGTGGTAATCAAAGAAATATAAATAATGCTAGAAAAATAAAAGGAGAATGTTTTTATTTTCTATTTAGAGAAAGTTCCTAAGAAATGACCAAGAACCACACACTTAATACATTTAAAGAAAATAAACAAAATTTCCTCACATCCATCATAGTTAAAATAAAGATTTATGATCACATAAAAAATAAAAAGAAGATGATCCACATGCATAAGAGAACTTTAATAGAGTGGACACATGGGCAACTCAAATAAAGATAATGATAGATCAATTTCAAATACTTTATACTCAAAACTCAGAGTTACAAAGTACAGTCGAAACTGATCCTGAAATAACTCTCTTGAAATTTCTAAAAAATATATGGTCTGTTACATATTCTTCAAAATTTAAAATACGTTTGTCCTAAGGAATAGGATTGGGGCTCCTGCGAACCATAAAGTAAATATACACAAGAATTAATCTTGTGGAAGGAATATGATGGGCTCTAAAATAAAAACAAGACCTGGAAAAAAGAAAAGAAAAGTTATCAGACTTCAGTTAAACCTTTCTAGTCAAAGAAGCAAAGTAACTGGATGAAGGAACCGATAAAGAAAGAAACATGTGATTAACATAAACTTACTATGATGGTCTCCCGTGTATTTACTTTCTTGATGGTGTCATTTTATTATCTTCATTAATGGTTAAAGGAACCGTCTCAACTGTTTCTTGCCCCTCGTCGGTCAATTTGTTGATTTCCTTCTTGAACCATTCTTCAATATAATTTTTGATTGGTCCCACGTTGATCTCATGACGGATTTTGATGTTGAACAACTCACCCTCCAAGTCTCATAAATCAAGGGAAATACCATGTAATTCTTCTTTAATATCTTGATTCTTCACAGAGTACTCCACTAGCCAATTGTCTATGTCATCTTCATTATATTCAAGTATACCATAACATTTTTCAACTGATAACCCTTTAAAAATCTCAACTTGTTCTTCAAATTGTTGCTTTGCTAGGAATAATGAGTTGAGGATTAATTTTGGGTCTTGTACTTCGTTAGTGATTCCATCTAAGTCTACCTCTGTGAGACTTTTGAATAGTTCTTCCCTCTTTGATATAGCTTGGCTTCATGCTTGAACGATATTATGCAAATTTTTAATCTTTTCCTTCCAACACGCGTTCAACTACTTTATCTGGATTGGGGAGGGCAGATCCTCCTCTCTTCTCCTTAGATCCACCATGTTAGAGACATTGTTTCCAAAGGGTAGTATCGCATCAAGGTAAATACCTTCTTCATTTTTCAGGTCGACTTGCAAATATTCATGGAAAGCGTGCGCCCTCAAACCAAAAGAAACAATTTATTTTGAAACTTCCCATGCCTATGTGATCAATACCATTATTTTCTTAATATTTATTTCCACATAGCTCATGGATGATATGAGTAGGATTGAAGATCATTTTAATTTAACAATGAGTGTGGTGGATCTGAATATTGATAAAGGACTGGCAAGAAGTGGAAGATACATTAAAGCGTCTTCCAGTTGCTTGATCCTTTATTTCAACTTCGTGTTTTTTGATTCTAAACCACCAATGGAGTCATCCAGAGCATCTCTGGTTTCTCTGTGAATTTTGGAAATTTGGGAAGGCTGAAAATCCTTTATGTCAACCTCTGAACAAGATTTTACTTATTTTTCATATCACCTTTTTCAAAAATCAATTTCTTAGACTCCTTGTCGAAGACCGCACTTTGGAAAGTGACGACTCTTCTTCATTGAAATCCTCATTCTCAATGATTTATAATGATGAATTTTGATGGGCCGTGTTTCTTGGCTGATCAATTGTGGGGAAAAATTTATCGATATCCACCTTGAGCTCCATGTCTTCAAGAGAGAAGCTACTGATGTTATTTTCTATGCAATGGTTTTCTTCCTCTTGCACAACGTTCTTCCTTTTCTTTCTCAGCGAAAGCTTGTGTAAGCTCTCGATTTTTCTAGGAGGGGGATTATTTTCTCCTCCACCGCTTGAACTACTGTTGGTAACTTTCCTAGTTGGGTGGGCCTTTGGAGCATTGCTCCAAGATGCGGTAGTTTTAGGGGTAACAACTAGAGACTGAGCACTCTTTTCACTGGGACCCATTCCTTTCTTCTTGTAAAAATCATTAGTACTAAGTATTGTTTCCAAGTCACCAACATTGTGAGAAGGAGTACCTAAGTTGTTATCTTATTCTTCACTCATAATAGTATGAATAAATGAATTGCTGAATCCGATTTCTGACATATGTTCTATGGAAATTCTGTTAGGGTCAAACCCCTTTATCTTTTCAACATATTTCAGATTCACATTGTGGAAATGGTTCACAAACTCATCAATTTTGTTTATATTCTTGAATATAAAGTCTACAATTTTCCAAGGCAAGGGTATGAATTGCTTTTTATGTTTCTCATGGAAAAAGTGCAGCCATAAATTATACTGCCTTTCCACTTCTGTAATAAACATTTTATTAGATACGTGGTATGGAAGAAAAGAAGGATTCTCCTTAGAAAAAAATATCTCGATAACACTGTGATTTTCCATCTGCTCTAACATCCCCTTTTTCTCCAAGAATTTATTCGCATGGTCTGATATCCTGGGGGTATTTTTACCAAACAACAATCCCTTAAAGACTCAAACGAAATCATTATACAACTCGTAAAAATGCAAAGAAGTATTGTGTCTCCACAATGCTTGATACCAAAAGGTGACTGGATCAACTTCACAGTTCACTCTCTTACAAATAGTCAATTTTGGAAACTGACAGCAATATGCTATTGCAAATACCAAATAAAAATCCATAAAGAATTTCTTGTCTCTTTTGTAATGTGAAAATTGGGAGGATATTTCAATGGAAATCAACTTTCCCTAATTKAAAGTAACTTGCTCTTTAACTGTAAAATATAAAATATAAAGAATCATGCGGGAAATGGTGGCGGTACTTTCTTGGACTGTCAGGCTGGTAAACAACCAAGTGATTTCTCGAAACGGGTTGTTGAATGAGTCAACATGAATCCTKATTATTTCCTCTGGCACAACCACATGATTCTCCAAATACTCAGGCAAGAGGTCTAGACCATTGCCATGTTTTTTCAGAAAATATCTGCAATCCTCTCCCTTAAAGATAAGTGTTGGATCAAGGAGCTTCAACATATAACAAAACAATTGCGGTGAAAGAGAGATGGGGGAACAATCCTGGAGTTGTATGATTCATTGTCTCGATACATATTTTTCAACGCACCATGAAACCAATTCTTTGCAGTCAAATACCTCAGGGACACAACCTATGTGAGAAATTCTCAAAGTATAGATTATATCTTTGTGTGCAGGAGGCGATGAGTAATACGAGTATGCTTTGGACCACTGAAAGTTCTAGTCTTCTCGACCAAATATGTTCAAAGTATCACTACATAATTGTTGTCTGGCTGCTGCTGACATAAGTTGATGAGAGTGTTCTTTCGACTGGATAATAAATTAATGAAACCTTTCAGAGAGATAACAATAATATAACACTTAACAAATCATGCTTTAATGCGATTTAGTGAAAAATCTTCTCGAGCCCTTCACTTATTAATGATGATATTTATTGAGCCTGCATGATCAATTATTAGCATTAAACCATACTAAATGAGTATTGGGAAAATCACAAATATGGTGGGAAGAAAAATAGAGCAATTTGAATTTGGGGTTTTTTGTGAACCCACCAACTCGAGAACCCATGAACGCGCGGTTGTGAGCGATCACAAATAGGATAAGTATTGCATAATGGTCGGTCGGACTTGGAGATATGAGAAATTAAATGCTTAGAGGATCAATAACCATGACAATTCCGACGATCATAATGTAGATCACAGGTCTTTAGGTACAAAATGGATATTGCAAAACTTGGAATACAAAACCTTCAAATAGTGAATGCGTGATTGTGAGAATGGATAAGTATATTATAACAAAGTGGTCGGTCAAACTCAATATATGGGAACATGGATGGAGGTGAAGACCCGTGAGTCCACCAAGCCATGAACACGCCACTTTTTGAAAAACAACTAAGTATAGTAACTAGAAAGGGAAAAGTGAAGGGAGAAAAGAAAAGGGGAATGAGGGTGGGTATAGAAGAGGGAAAATAAATGGAAAAAAAGAAGTTGGGAAAATATAAAGGGGAGGGAAAATTCAGAAGAAAGAATTGATCTCAACAACTGGCTCCAATTGTGGGATGATAACCCCCTATGGGTTGTCAAGAGTCCAAATTCTTTATGACCAGGCGCTTCCATCCATTGAGATATGGAGTCAAGTTAAGAATATACAAACTGGAAAATAAAATTTATGCACAAGGAAAATGAGAAAGTCTTAGGTGGAGAAACCTTTCATATGTCTCCCATTGATGGACATCATTAATATTTTACCCTTCATGTCTTTGAGCATATAATAATTAAAACCTAGGATCTTATCGACGATGTATGGTCCAATCCAGAGTTCTTCGAACTTTGTATGCATCGATGGCTTCTCCTTGGCTTTGTTCCAGAGTAATACCAATTCTCCCTTCTGATTTTTTTTTACATATGAACTTTGATCAAAATGTCTTTTGATACTTTTCTTTCTTTGAGAAGTTCTATTTAGGGATTTACTTCTTTCTTCAATTTCAACAACTGATTGATCCTCCTTTGGATAGGTGAATTGTCTTTTGCATCTTCTGTATTAATCGCGAAAGTCAAAGCATTAAGTTCAAGGCTGATTGGAATTTTTTCTTCCTTTCCATAAACCAATGTATACAGGGACATCCCAGTGTTGTCCTTTGGAGTCATTATTCTCACCCACAATGCATCAATCAACTTTAAGTGCCAATTCCTATGGTTCTTGTTAATAGTTTTCTTCAAAATCTGAATTCAAAATCTTGTGGATTCTACAAGACCATTTCCTTGCAGATTATAGTTTGATGATTTCCCCATAATAATTCCATATTCTCCACATAATTCAGTAAATTTTGAACCAATGAAAATTGAACCATTATCAGTGATAAATTTGTTTGGGACACTGAATATTGACAAAATATTATTTTTGAAGAACTTAATTAACTCTTCAGAATCAATCTTTTTTAATGCCACTGCTTCTCACCACTTCGTAAAATAATATGTAGCGGTGATAATGTACATGTGTCCCTTGCTTGATTTTGGATTTATTGGCCCGGCGACAACAAGTCCCCATTGGGAGAATGGTTGTTCTACAATTATAGACTGTAACAACATCAAAGATCTCTTCATTTACACTGCAAATTGCTGGCAAGATACACACTTTCTTATTGTGGCATATGATTCTCTAAAAATTGATGGCCAATAAAATCCAACTCTTATTATCTTATGGGCAGTGGCCGTAGGTGCAAAATTCCCCTCATATATCCCTTCATGGAATTCCCTCATTAGTTATTGGCCTTTGTTTTCATCAACACATCTCAGTAATACACCATCATAGTTCCTTCTGAACAATATATCAACAATAAACACATATTTATTCGACTTCATATTCAATGTTCTTCGTTGTTTAGGGCTCATGGTAACTGGAAACTGCCCGAAACTCAAATAGAATACAATGTCTCCATACCATTCTGAATCGGCCAATGGTTCTCCTACTGAAATTGAAATCATTCCATCCATAGAATTGTTATTTGCAATGAGATTACATAAACATTTTCCTTTGACAACCTTTAAAGGTTTAATCTCGATATCATATTCTTGGATCTTCGCCAACCAGTTAGCCCATTTTCCTTCTCTCAATTGTTGATTCAAAAGCATATTCAATGGCGAACATGGGAAATAAGCAATGATATGTGAATTTAGTATGTACGTCCAAAAGTGAACCACAATTTTCACAAGAGCCATGGCTTTCTTTTCTAGTTATGAATACCTCAATTCATAATCATTAAGGGTTTTTCTCATGAAACTGATTGGGAGTTCTTCACCCTTGGTATTCCTCTGAGTAATAACAAATGCAACAACCATTTTTGTAGCGAATGAATAAATGATGAAATCCCTTTGAAAATACGGGCTAATGAGGGCTGGAGCTGTGGTGATCACTCTTTTGATATTATTGAAAGATTCTTGTGTATATGCTGTCCATTCAAACCTTTGGTACTTTTTAAACAATAGATTGATCGTCTTCAAAATACTTGCATAATCAGGGATAAATCTTCGCACAAAATTGATCTTACTAAAGAACGATTGAAATCCTTTCTTAGATGATGGGGGGTTGAGTTCATTTATATCTTTGACTCTTTCTAGATATATACAAATCCCTTCCTTGCACACAATATGACCCAATAATTTTCCTTGAGTTACAACAAATAAACATTTATTTGGATTTAGTGAAACACCATATAATCTGCATCTATCAAATACTTTCCTTAAATGATGAATATGATCACCCCTTATTTTTGAATTTATTTTCAAGTCATCTCTATAGTCCACCATGAATTTCCCTATCAACACATTGAAAGCATGATCCATGGCCCTTAAAAATGTGGCTCCTGCATTCTTTAAGCCAAAGGGAATCCTAGCATATGCATATGTCTCCCAAGGTGTTATGAATGCTATCTTTGCTCTATCTTCCTCAACAACCAAGACTAGATTATATCCAAAAAAACCATCCAACATGGACATACAAGTTGATCCCGTGACTTGCTGGAGAAGAAAAACCATGTTAGGTAAATGCTAGTTATCTTTTACACTTGCTTTGTTAAGATCCCTGAAATCCACACACATCTGGATTTCCTTGGTCTTTTTTCTTACTATCACAGGGTTTGAAAGCCAATCAAAGTGTTTAATGGGATATATTATTCCGTCGTTCTTTAATTTCTCCAATTCAACCTTTACCAGAGGTTTCAATTTGGGGTTCATCATCCTTATTTTTTTATTAACCGACTTTGCTTCTTCTCTCAAAGGAATGATATGTTGAAATATTGTTTCATCATAAGCTTTCAAATCATCATAGGTCCATGCAAACACATCATGATATTCTTTAAACAATGCAACATATTGATCAACCTCTTCAATAGTGAAATCAACTCCCAAGTTGACATATTTTGGGGAAATGTCAGTTCCAATATATTTCTTGTTTCTTGAACCTTCCGAAGTGAAATTTATTCCAGGAGATTCTTAACATGATCATCTTTCGTAAAAAAAAAAACTCAGATTGATTAAAATCTTTCGGGACAATAGACAAGTGATAGTATTCATCATCATCATCTTTAAACAATTTTTTTTTCCATTTGTTCATCATTCTCAAACACTTGCAAATATTCCAGTTTATCAGGCACAGAAGGTCGGAATACTCTTTCTACCTGAAAAGATGTTTTTCTTTGCATATCCTATGGATTTGACAATGAGGCTTCCAAAGACAATGAATCCACCTTTTGATTCTTGTCCCTTGGAATGAAAGAAATGTTGAAAGAGATGAAAGATTCCATCAATTCATTAACTCTTTTGAAATATAACTTGAGTCTTTCCTTCTTGATTTTATACCTCTGGGTGACTTGATTAATTACCAACTTGGAGTGACTAGTCACAATTAGATGTTCTATCTTCATTTCTTGTGCAATAATCATCCCTTGAATCAAAACTTTATATTCCTCTTTATTATTAGTACATGAAAATTCAAGTCTGATAGCATGTGGGTGAATAATCTTACCTGGACTTACAAGGAAAAATCCAACTCCACTTCCAGAGCTTGAACAAGCTCCATCAAATGAAATTCTCCAATAACCTTCAAACGAATTCTCTTGATTCTCCATGTATTGAATTTGCTCCAAGATTTCAATGTGTTCCATATGTAGGATAGCATAATTTCCAATCCCAACATCTATATAGTCTTCCATTGGTTCATTATCCTTCTTTTTGAAAGAGAAGGGTTTCCTGGGTTCATGAGGTACCTTAATCATTGCTCCTTCTTTTCCTGGAAACATCATGCAACTTCCATCATTCATTAAATATATCTCGATCATAGATGACCAATCTCTTCCCAACACAACTCTATATGTGGGAGGAAGGTCTACCACAATGATATTGAAAATTGTGATAATATGGGGAGCCATCGTGATCCAAGCATAAAATTCCTTGATTTCTCCATAAACTGGCACTTGTCTAGAATCAATTGCATATATACTTTCACCAGTCTTGCAATATTTAGTACAACTCATGCCCAATGCCTCCATGGCCTCCAGTGACATAATATTATTGGTCGCACCAGTATCAACTAAACAATTATGAAGTGCAACATCATGATTTTCAATTGAAATATAAAAGGGAGGAATTTTACCTCTCAACTTGGTAGTTGATTTGTTCTAGCTTTTTTTCATACTTGTGACAACAATTTCTTCTTTTTTAGACGGATCATCCGATAATCCCATAATGTTTTCCCTTTTTTGGGGAATCTTCACCACTTTAGTAAAAAGAAGAGTTATCCTTAATTTACTTAAGTCCTCTACAACATTGTATGTCATCTAAGAGGATATTGGCATCAGGTGTTGCTTCTTACTTCCAACATTATATGCCACTTTCTCATTTTCCATTTTCTCATTCATTTTTTCTTTATATTTTTGGTTTTCCTTTTTAGAATCATTTTTATTCTTGGATCTATTTACAAATCCTCTTGTCTGAGCGACGTTTTCTTGCGAGTTGTGGTCATCGTCGCCTTCTTCAAATATATACATGGACGTCTCACATCCGTCAATCTGCACAGTTTCAAAACTTTCATCAGGTGAATAGTATTTCTCTTGCTCAACCATTTGCTTGTCATATACATCATCCATAATGACTACATTGGAAGTAGGCTGCCTGGGAACTCTTGGTCTTTGTGGATTATCCATGTTTTCAAACCTCACTTTGTTTTCTTGGGGAGGGTTCCTTCTTTGCTTTGGGGCCGACATTCTTGTATTTGCCACATAATTATCCCCCCTTCTTAGTTTGGTTATTCTGTTCTACATTTTCTTGATAGTTCTATTCATTTGTGAAATTTCAATTCTTTACTTCATTTCTTGTGCCGCAACATGGTCTACCTTCACATATGGTATGGTTCCCTTGAAAAATCCTCCTCCAATTTTTTGATTTTGGGTTGGTCGTGGCTTGAATTCTTCATTATTTCTTGAAGTAGAATCTCCTTGATTGTCAATACTTAATCCTCCCAGTTGCCTTTGTACTTTATCTAGTATGATGTCAAGGTCGACACCCGTTTCAATCATAATTTCTTCCATCTCAATGGATTTAGTCATTGCTTATTCCAAGGTATCCATCTGGGATGTTCTGATAACATATTTCACATTCGGGGGCATTGCATTCTTATAGCATCCGAGTATGACTAGGTCATTCGATTTTTCATCTTCTGGAATCTTACTCAAGGTTTTATTGAACCTGAGACTAAAATATTGTATTATTTCATTTTTCCTTAAACCAATTTCGGTGAAATCGGTGAGAAGGGTATGATAAGAAATTGGAGGGGAGAACATAGTCAAGAACATGGCTTCGAGGTCATTAAACGACCAAATTGATCTGTTAGGTAATGTATTATACCATTCATATGATCTTCCTAATAAGGTTTGCAAAAATAACCTTACCATGAAAATCAAAAACATCAAGAAATAAGTGAAGGTGCCTCTTTCCATCAATTGTTCCATCTCCAGAAAATTCCTTCAGGGTACCCTTAGGGAGAACAAGGAGGTAATGTTTCTCACCTAGAATATTCAAAATGGAATCTCTTATTCTTCTTTGGTTTTAAAACCTTAGGTTTTCTTGATTTCTTGCAACATATCTTCCACCTCCTTGTCTCTCCTCATGTGGTTCTTCTCGCGGTTGTTCATTTATTTCTTCCATATCTGGAGAGGTTCTAGGAATATGCTTTCCACTTCTCATAATACATAGTCACTTGATTTTACTTCTGGTAATGGGCCCCTTGTATTCATCCAACTTCAATCCCAACCTTGTCCTTGTTCTTCTCTAGCTAGCCTTTGGTTTCTTCGGTCTTGTTGCTCGTCTCTCCTTTGTCTCTGGAGGATTTCTCTTTCTTCTTCAGAGACTAAGATATGCCAGGACCTTTCTAATCCTTCTCGGGTATTTGTTGTTGTTATTACCAAATTGTATAGATGATGTAAAATGCTTCGTTGATTGTTTAATCCAATTTCCCAGTGGGGTTGATCAACCCGGGGAAAAGTCATATATTTTTCAAAAGATGCTAAACTAGATTCCAAATTCAAGTTCATTCCCCAGTATGGTCACCAAAAATGTTGACGCTTGAATCCGTTAGGACCGAAACAACAACCTCACGAGGATGTAAATCCCCTTGAGTTTTTATAGAAGTGATGCTCCTCTTTAAGATTTTCTTAAAATTTCAATTTTTTAGAATGCGGGACTTTGCAGAAGTCTGTCGTGGTAATCAAAGAAATATAAAGATTGCTAGAAAAATAAAAGAAAAATGTTTTTATTTTCTATTTAGATAAATTTCATGAGAAATGATCAGGAACTACACACTTCAAACATTTAAAGTAGATAAACAAAGTTTCTTGATCCCCATCATAGTTAAAATAAAGATTTATGATCACATAAAAAATAAAAAGAAGATGATCCACATGCATAATAGAAATTTAACAAAGTGGACAGATGGAAAACTCAAATAAATATAATGATAGATCAATCTCAAATACTTTATACTCAAAACTTAGAGTTATAAAGCACAGTCGAAACTGATCTCGAAATAGCTCTCTTGAAATTTCTAAAAAATATATAGTCTGTTACATATTCTTCAAAATTTAAAATGCATTTGTCCTAAGGACTAGGATTGGGGCTCCCACGGACCATCAATAAAATATACACAAGAGTTAAGCTTGTAGAAGAAAATATGATGGGTGGTAAAAGAACAACAAGACCTAGAAAGAAGAAAATATTAGTTATCAAAATTCGGTTAAACCTTTCTAGTCAAAGAAGCGGAGTAACTAGATGAAGGAACTAATAAAGAAAGAAAGATGTGATCAACATAAACTTACTATGATGGTATTTCATGTCTTTACTTTCTTGCTGGTGTTCTTTTATTGTCTTGATTAACAGTTACAGGAACCATCTCAACTGTTTCTTACCCCTCGTCAGTCAATTTGTTGATTTCTTTCTTGAACCATTCTTCAATATAATTTTTCATTGGTGCCACGTTGATCTCATGTGGGATTTTGATGTTGAACAACTCGCCCTCCAAGTCTCGTAAATAAATGGAAATACCATGTAATGATTCTTCAATATCTCGATTCTTCATGGAGTAGTCCACCAGCCAATTGTTTATGTCGTCTTCATTATATTCAAGTATACCATAAACGTTTTCAACTAATAACCCTTTAAAAATCTCAACTTGTTCGTCAAACTGTTTCTTTGTTAGGAACAATGAGTTGAGGATTAATTTGGGATATTGTACTTCGTTAGTGTTTCCGGATAGGCCTACCTCCGTGAGACTTTTGAATAGTTCTTCCTATTAATGTTTAATCCATTATTATAGATGTTTTCATTTAATTAGATAACAATAGCATAATCCAAGATCACTGAGAAATACACAATCACAAGAGACACAACATTTATCCTGGGAAACCCTCTAGGGGAAGAAAACCCAACAAAACTTCCTTAATATAGATAGCCAATACAATGCCAAGAGATCTCTTATGCTAATACAGAAAGTCATCTCCTAGATATGAGCCACTCTCTCTCTCCTTTGCCGGTAACAGATCAGAACTTGTCTCTCAAACTGAGCAAGTGAGTTGTTTCTAAGTGAGGTGCTAGCCTCCTTTATTTATACAAGTCTAGCACGTGTGAAGTGTCTCTTCACTGGTAGGGCCGATTTCTCAAACTGGATGGGTAAACCCACCTTTATTATATTTCTGGGTCTCTTTAATAACTACTGGGGTCAACTTCTTATTCTGCCTATTACAATTGTCTTTTGACCAATCTGCAAAAGGGGATTTGGTCCTATTACAATAACTGACATGATCAATCCACAATGGGGATTGATCCTATGAATAATATATAAATAATAATAAGAATACTCTTTGCAGTTACAATATTTCAACACTCCCCCTTAACAAGAAGGGTATTCTTCAACAACATCATGTGAGAGAGAGAGGACAACATCATCAACAACATCAAGTGGGAGGACAACATCATCAATATCATCTTGG